>PVLD010010507.1:0-70450 GCA_004027595.1 Dinomys branickii
CTACTATCTTATCTATAATTTGGTATTTCCTTTAATGTTTTTGTGTTAACTAATGTGAAGATAACTATGTAATACAACATCCAGTTCTAATTCCCTACTATATTCTGTATAACTTTGTATTTTCTGTATTGTTTATGGCTTTTCTGGTTCATATGTCTCCATTCTTTTGTCTTTAAAATAAAATTAAAAAAAAAAAATACATATGGTCTGGATGGATTATGCTTATTTACATTGAACCTTATAGAAAAATTTGACTCCGTTTGTGACCAAAATCAATTCACAACAGATTAACCTTATTTACATTGACTTTTATGGGAAATTTTGATGTGGTTCATGACCAGAATCATGCAATGAATTATGCTCATGAACCAGGGAATCATTGTGCTTTATTAAATATTTTGCACAACAGGTCTAATGGCAATAAACCTCTTCAGTTTTTGTATGCTTAAGAAAAATGTTTATTTTTCCTTCATTTTTTATTTAATTTCACAGAATACAGAGGTCTAGATTGGTAAGGGTTTTATTTCAGCACCAAATATTTTACTCTACATGTGTCTGTTGAGAAGTCAGTGTGAGTCTTTGTTCCTCCAGATAAAATGTTCTTCCTCCTTCATGGCTTTTTCAATACCATATTTCCTCCAAAATAAGACAGATTATATGTTAAATTTTGCTTCAAAAGGCCAATAGAGCTTATTTTCAGGGGATGCCTTATTTTTTTTCATGTACAACAATCTACATTTATTCATGTACAAAAATTTACATTTTATTCAAATGTCATCTTCTGGAACATTGTCACAACTCATGTCATCTTCTGGAACATTGTCACAACTCTCTAAACTCCAAATTCCAGCCTGAGTTTCTTATGACTCCATTTCCTGTAGAACTGCAGGCCCTTCTTAAATGAGCACTTCTTGTCCATGCAGCCTGCTCATACGGTACTGGCAACACAGCTGTCAGTGATTTTATCCCATGAACTCTCCTTTTGTCACAACCTTTTGTAAGCTAGGCCTCACAAAGTTTACATTAAATCAAGTGTTAATTAAAGACTTACAAGACAGGAGTGGTAACAAAAATGATGACAGTAAAGAACAGTGGTCCACAAATTTGCAGGCACCAAAATTCAAAAACCATTTGTTTATTTCACATGGGTGCATTAAGTACATCTGTTGCAAAACCTCTTCAATTATGAAGATTCTCATTAGACACAACATCTTCCTCCTCCTCTTCCTGTACTTGTTCCTCTTCTTCTTCTTCTTCCTCCTTTCCCTCCTCCTCTTTTTTCTCTTCTCTTTTGTGGGTTTTTAAAAAACTACATGGCATCTATTTTCTATACATGCATCAAGCTTTTTCAAATACAGATGCTTTGAAACGTCATAATGTAAGTGTCCCTCTGGCTTCTTTTAATTCCCTGTTTTCACATATTTGTCGAAGTGGAGTTATGAGTCATTTCATTAAATGCCATCTTTACCCTTAAAATTAGTGTACTGAGTAACCTATCTCTTTGAAAACTAATAACATAAAAGAATCAAGTATTTCTCCCCTTTGGCAAACTCCCGCCTAGCTAGGTAACCACTGAGCAAATGAGCGGAGACTGAGAGAAACAGTCTTACCATTTCCACCACAGCAGTTCTTGGGCCTGAGCATTGAACTTCTAAAGCCACCAACAGAGAAAAACAACCTGAAGTTGGTGCCTCTTGAAAGAAGAACACAGCCTCTGAGTCAGTCTTTCCAAAAAGAAATCAAATCGGGAGACTTGAATTTGGATAAACTGTCCCAGGCAGCTGCCAATAGGTAGGAGCAACAGCATAGCTCTACAGCCCCTGGGACAGCAGGTGCGTCTCCTTCAGCAGAAATGGGGTGGGGGATGGGAGGTGGGGCTCCCTGACTGAGGCCCAGCAAGCACACCGGCCAGTCCTGACAGCTTTGTCAGTTCTTGAGTCAGAACAGCAGTAAGCGCAACCAGGAAACAAGTAAAATTGGAATTTTACACACTGAATAGATATTTACTACTACTAAGTTATTTTTCCCTTATTTTAGGTGAAGATTTGGTTTTTTAAAAGAGGCCGTACTTTAAAACTCTAAACTATTTGTAAATAAAATGATATGTTGTCTGGGATTTGCATCAAGAGAATACAAGACCTGGAGAAGGGGCTGCAGTATCAATACAGCCAATGACATGATCTGACTGGGTATGGTGGCACACACCTGTCATCACAGCACTGTGGGAAGCTGAAGCAGGAGGATTGCTAGTTTGAGCCCAGCCTGGACAACGTAAGTAATCTACTGAGACTCTGTTTTTAAATTTTTAAAAAGTGGGGAGTGGTTTAGTGGGTTCAATCTGCTGTACTAAAAGAAAAAAAAGAAAAAAGATCACTCATAAAGTGAGGGCATGAGCCTGCTATGATTCTACCTACTTTTATGTATCTGAAACAATCCATAGTGAATAAACTAATTTAAAATCACACAAATTCCTTTGCAACCAAAATGGCTATCATTACTTCTCACACCCCAAGAGGTGATGAATCAGATCTTTGTTTAACATAACTAGAATCATGTTCAGCAGATATGAGAAGGAGTCAGCACTTGTCCGAACTGCCCTTGGCAGATCCTTTCCCAGTGCTAGCAGCAGAGGAGGGCTGAGCTCAACAGTTGCCCCAAACTGTAGAATTCAACAGAAGTTGGCACTACGCTAAGACACTCTGGTGGATTTCTAACCGCAGCTTCATTCTTCCAGTGTGAATCCTGACTCATCTCTCACAAGTCTTAAGCTGATTTGATATGAGAACAGATAAAGTGATAATAATGCTAATTATTAGTTGAACTGTAGACCATGCTCCACTTTCTGCTGGCACAGGTGCCATTACTACAAAACAAGAGTCTAGCACTAGTTGTGTTTGTGTTCCAGATCTTTCTTCCAGAACATTTTAGGATTTTTATCTTCATAATTTTTATTTTAGGATTTCTTGGGAGATGATGTCTTTGTGATGATTTCTGTTTAAAATGCGGTCCGCATTTATGAATAGTTTTAGCATAAATTGTCTTTGCTTATGGTTTCCGTTTTGGTTCTCTTGGGCTTTCTTGAGGGAAACTCAGTTCCCCACGGTCTGTCCCTTTTCAGCGCTTCCATCCCCTCAGCACCTGCCCCTCGTTCCCGGTAGGACTCCCACTGTGCTCTCCACTCACCCTCAGGAGCACGGGTGCTCACCCACTTCCTCCAGTGAGGGGCTCAGGCATGGGGCAGCCAGGAGCTCTGTCCCTCGGCCTGTCCCTTAGCTCCAAGTCCTCAGCAGTCTCTTCTGCTCCATGTTTTGCTGCATCCCATGGAGAACATGAAGCAATTCACAAATGTTCTTCTGGTTCTTGAGTTTAATAATTTTCAAAACCATAGTTTATTCCTCTTATTGTATATTTTTGTATGGCCTCCACCTTAAGGTGTTGTTGTTTTTTTTTCCAGTTATTAGCCCACACAGAGTGTATTCATCTTTACAGTGGAGTGGTTTGGAGGCTGGGAGTTGTAGGTCAGTGGCAGAGCACTAGCTTCATATACACAAGGCCTTGGAGTAGATCCCCAGAACAAAGATAGATAGATAGATAGATAGGCAGGCAGACAGACAGATAACAGATAGATGATACATAGATAATAGGTGATAGATAGATAGATAGGACTGATAAGTGATGATGATGAAGATAGACAGACAGACAGATTGATCTACAGCCCTGGCGGTGCACCCTGGCTTCCTTGGCAACCACTTGCACAGCCCTTGATCATTCTGTCAGTTTCTTTCGGCTCTTTGACATGCCAGGCTTGTATTGTCCCAGGGCTCTTGTGCACGCTCTCTGTTCTTCTTTCCTTAGGCTTCTGGCTCAGACCAGCCTCATCTGCCCAGTCTCACCATGAGCCTCACCCTGAAGAGTACTTCCTTGGCCACCTGTACCATCTCCCGTGTCACATAGCCTTTGTTAATTATGGGTGATGTTTTTTCACTTTCTGCTCCTGGCTGACAGCATACCATGCCCCACGACAGCAGTTTGGTTGGCTATTGTAATTTTACTCCCAGCACAGGCCCTCATCATGCACAGCAAGTTTATTTTTCCAACCTTAGTAGATGTAGAATCCAGTTGTTTTCTGTGCTTGTCTTGACCAATTCATTGTTCAAGACAGAAGAAACCTAGAAAATGCATCTAGAAGAAAACCATGACCAAAAACATATGTACAGCTAGGCATATCATAGTCAATATTCCACAGATTCAACACAAGAATAGAATATTAAAAGCTGTTAGGGAAAAGAAACAAGTTGCCTACAAAGGAAAGTCCATCAGAATTACAGCTGATTTCTCAGCACAAACGCTCGAGTAGAGGAGAGCTTAGAGTGAAGTATTTCAAGCTGTATAGGAAAACAACCTTCTCCCAACAGAGCACCTGGCTTAACATGTTCAGAAGAAGTTTGTTGAGTGACTAAGTGAAGGTGCTTCATTCCCAGTGTTTTCAGGCTTTTGGCCAATGTGGCTCTGGCAACCCTAGAGTTCCACACACTCCTTCAGTTCATACGTCATCCCACACTGTGCCTGGAGTTTGTTCTTTCTCCACCTCCAGGCCCACATTTTATTTACTAAGTCACACTTGCCTAGATGCAATTGTCTGCCTCTGAGGGAGTCGCTGGTGAAAGGGCCCCTTCAGATGGACATTGATCTTGGGGCTTCCCTAACTTTTCTTCCTTTGCCTACATCTTCATAAAATAATAAATATATGACATGTGTGTTCTTTTTAAAGGATGAAGGTAAATAAAATAGGGAAATTAGGCAAGAGAAAGAAATAAAGGGCACCCAGATTGCTAAAGAAGAAGTAAAACTATCAATACAAATGACATTGTATTGTTGAAAGAATCCAAAGGGATCCATCTTACTATCAGCTATAGTAAGTTTAACCAGGTTACAGGACATGAAGTCACTGTACAAAATCAGTTATATTTCTATATGCTAGAAATGAACAACTCATAATGAAATTAAACAATTCCCTCTACAATGGCATCATAAATAATATAAAATCAGGAACTTGGGGCACCCAACATATCTGACTAGAAAAGAAGCAGAGTCTGAGATGCTCAGAGAGGGTCCCCTGAAGTATGGGTACTCTGTAGTGAGGAGAGCTCACCCCCTAAATAGAGGGTTCATCTGAGGAGTGGAAAATGTAGATCAGACCACACATCTGCACCACTGAAAAGGGGAAGCAGCATCTACAGCTGCTCCACACTGCTCCAGAGCCCCGCCCCCAGGAGCAGCCCTCTTGACAGCCTCCTGCACCTGAAGGAACAAAGAAGCTGTTAAGGCTGGGCCACTGGAAGGGGCTGCACACCTGCCTACCCTCCTTCCCATCACTGCAGCCAGGCAGCATCCTCACCTGTGCACACAATGGGTAAGGGGAACCACCCCCCCACACACACACACTTTAGGCAGGCAGAGGATAAACAAGCCTATGGGCTCCCCCGTGCATGCGCTCCTGCACACCCCAATGCACACCATGCTCACAAGCTCAGCCATCATGCCTGGGGACAGCATCAGATTCTGCCTGCTGGCTGGAGGGCAGAACTCTTGAGACTAGGTGACTTTGGGTTTTGAGTCCAAGGGAAAAGAAGAGAAATTGGTGTGGTTTTTTTACAATCAGACTGAAACTGAGGTAAGAAAGAAATTGTGTGAACACTCAGACTTTATGCCAAAGTGGTCACATGGGAATTTCATGTACATTCTCTTGTTGGAGTGTTGATCTGGGATCCCACTGAACTTTTTTTTTCTCTCTATTACTCAAGCTTTCTGTTTTCAAGATTTTTGTTCACTATATTCTGCTCTCTCTAAGTCATGCCTACTGTCTTTTCTTTTTGCCCCTCTTTATCTTACTAGGCCCTTGTTTTCCTTTGCCTCTTCTCCAATTCACAGTTTCATAAACATATCAACAGGTTTCAAACACCTTGTTGCTTTCCTCATTGTCAAAGTGCACTGTACACCTCCCTCCTACATCCCATCCTCACCCCCACAAATATCTTCTTAAAACCCTCAAAACTAACCCTTCACTCCAACAAAAAGACTACCAACACAATCTGACACCCTATTTTTTCTGTTGTTACTTCTTTTGTCTACCTCTCCTCCTACAGACTTACATTCCTCTTTCACCCATCATTCCATCTCTTCCCTTATTTCTCCTTCCACATTGCAAACTGACTGCTAATAACAGTAAAATATAGACTACAAAGAGTATTAATAAGGGCATAAGTATTAAGTGTAAAAGTATAAATGTAAGGTTTATCATACATATCTATTATTGAATGTGGTGATGCTCTGTAATAAGTAGTAATTCTTTCCTCAAAACATATGACAGAGTCCAAACCACTCAAATGTCTGAAGGGTAAATACTATCTCTGGACAAATAAAGCTGGAAATATATCACTGGAAAGTAGTACCAAACTAAAATGATCTTCATATGCACTACAATCTCTCCTCACTCTACTTGATCACAACTCTCGGCACCAAAACAATAAGACACGCACACACACACACACACGCACACACACATGCACATACATGCATGAACATGCTAAAATAAGACACAAAATGTTCCAGTGTCTTCCAGCTTCCCCAAGGCTGAACTGGGGGGCACTGATGGGAAGGAAAGCAAATGCCAGGTGGCACAACTTTACACACTAATTAAAGAGGCAAAGAAACTCGGTGAGTACAAAAAGTACATGACTCAAAAGTTTATGGAATTATAAAAAATGCCCAAAGTAAATATGGGGGAAACAAAAAATTAGAAGAGCCAACCAAAACAGTTCAAAACATGAATGACAAATTTACCAAAGATACAGACTCCATGAGAAGATATCAAATGCCAGAAATTTTTTAAAATGTGTAAGTTTATAAATGGCAGAAACGATGAATCTGAAGACAATGTTTGAAAAAATCAAGGACAAAATGGTAAATTATGATGAATTACTTAAGAAGACTTATAGTTTAATAAGAGATCAGGAAAAATCTACCCAACAGCTATTAGATGACACCAGGACCAACTTAAGGCTAACTAGAGTTAGAAAGTGGAAAGTTAGAAAGTGGAATACAGCTTGGTTCCTCCTCCATTTTCTCTTGTTGCTTTTGCTGCGTTCCACCATCATGAACTGTTGCCCTCTGCCATGTGCCACTCTGCCTTGGAGCCAGCTGAGTATGGACTGAAAGCTCCACAACTGTGAGCTAAATAAACCTTTTTCTCTTAAAAAAAAAAAAAAGTTGAAGGCAGCACACATGTAATTTAAAAAGTTTTCAAAAATCATACTAAAAACTCTAATTATAAGGAAAGACATCAACATACAGGTATACAAGGCTTACGGAACACTACCGAGTTATGATGAAAAAAAGAGGCTCCCCACAACACATTTTAATCAAAATTCCAGATGTTGAACACAAATCAGAATATTAAAGTCAGAGAAAAGCAAAATTCTCACATATAAAGGTAAACCTACTAGAATTACAGCAGACTTCAACACAAACTTTAAATGGCCAGGAGAGCCTGCAGTGAAGTATTTCAAGCCCTAAGAGCAAACTTTCAACCCAAATTAGCATATACTGGTGTGGAGGACCCCCATGTCACCCTCCCCTAGGCCCAAATGTGATTGTGCTTGCTAGCAAGCAGTGCTGGCCTTATAGGGATGACTTCCCTAACTTGGCTTTCAGTTTAATTAGTGGGTCTGGCTGAGGCTGTATACATGTCTTCATGATAGCAAAGGCTCCCATGGGGCTAAGATATGAGATGTCTCCACTGAAGTCTGAATGAGTCCAGAGGAAAGTTCCTTCCCAGAATTGGCTACAAAGCAAGTTATTCATTAACTATAACCTAAATCTGGCTGCTCCATTTCAACCCAAGAATGCTTTGCTCCCTCTGTTACAAGCCTTGCCTGCCTAGGGAAGAAGCTGCCATCTTCCCCAGTGTGAGTGTGATCAATAAATATCAAATTTCTGGCTGCCTTCACAAACAACTGCTCATCCTAGATCCCTGGTGCTCTGCTATTTTGTCTCCTGCTCTTTCTTCTCACCGTTCAATGTAATATGCCGGGACTGGAGCCCACAGAAGGAGTCTCTGATAATCCTGCAAAACTTTCTCTCAAAATATATAGAGAAATAGGACATTCCATGAAAAAGACAATTTAAGAGATATGTGAACACCAAACCAGCACTCCAAAAAGTACACAATAATGTCCTAGACAGAGACAACAAAACCAAAAATCAGATGGAATGAATACACCAAGCAAGACAAATAGGTAACAAAAAGAAAAGAAGAAAAGAAAAAAAGTCATCATCAGAAATAAGAGCAAAATGGTAGGAATAAATTGATACCTTTCAGTAATAACTCTCAATGGCCTCAATTCCCCTATTAAAAGACATAGATTGGCAGACTGAATTCAAAAATAGAACCCAATAGTCTATTGCACTCAAGAAACTCATCCAATCCAAAAAGATATTCACAGACTAAAAATTAAAGCACAGAAAACAATATTTCATGCACCAAAAAGTGAGCAAAGGTAGCAATTTCATTCTCAAAATGAACTTCAAGCTAAAACTCATCAGAAGAGGGATAAAAGGTCATCACATACTAGTTAAGAGAATAATTCAACAATAAGAGATAGTATTTATGAATATACATGTGCCAAATAATGGAGCATCTACAAATGCTGCAGAACATAAAGTATCAAATAAGTACCAACAGATAATAGTGAGTGACCTTAATACCCCACTTTCACAAAAAGATCAAGTAAACAAAAAATCAACAAATAATATCAGAATTGAGCAAATAGACTTAATGGGTATTTATAGTGTTCTACCCTATGACAATAGAATACATATTCTTCTCAACAGCACACAGAACTTTCTCCAAAATAGACCACATACTAGTCCACAAAGCATGCCTAAATAAATAGAAAAAAGTCAAAATCAACCCATGTTTACTAACAGATCATAGTGCCTTGAAGCTAGAAATTACTCACACATGAAACCACAGAAAATTTGTAAACAGCTGGAAACAACACTCCTGAACATTCATTAGGTTATAGAAGAAATCAAGGAAGAAAGTAAACAATTCCTGGAATCAAACAACAATGCTAACACAACATACCAGAGCTTTTTTTTTTTTTTTTTTTTACCGATAATTGAACTCAGGACTTATGGTTGCTTGGCAGGTGCTGTGCCTCTGAGCTACGTCCCTGGTAACATGCCAGAGCTTACGGAGCATGGTGAAGGCGGGCCTCTGAAGGAAGCTCAGGGCTCAACATTAGAAAATAGGGCACGCTCCAATAAATAACCAATAGTGAACCTCAGGATGCTCAGAAATCAACAGGCCAAACCCAGACTGAATTTAGGAAGGAAATCATAAAGATCAGGGTGAAGATTACTGAAGTTGAAACTAAAACAAAATACAAAGAATCAAGGAATTGAAGAGCTAGTTCTTCTAAAGAATAAATAAAATAAATAAGCCATTAGTTAAACTTAGCAAGAGAAAGAGAGAAAACTCATATTAATGCAATTAGAAATGAAAAAGGTGAAATCACAATGGAAAATGTCAAAATTCAGAAGATTATAACTACTATGAAAAATTATGTTTTAAAAATTGAAAATTTTTGGAGAAATAGACAGATTCTTAGACTTATGAATTACCAAAACTAAATCAAGAAGACATAAAAATTCTGAACAATCCAATAATGAGCAATGAAACTGAGGCAGTAATTAAAAAAATCTACCAACTAGAAAAAAATTCCATGATGTATAGATTCACTGCTGACTTCTACATCACCTTTAAAAACATTGCCACACCAGTGCCCCTCAAACTTTTCAGCAACATTGAAAAGGTTTTTTTTTTTTTTGGTGGTACTGGAGATTGAACTCAGGACCTTGCGCTTGCCAGGCAGACACTTATTCCACTGAGTTATATCCCCAGCCCAGCAACATTGAAAAGGAAGGAGTGCTTCCAAACTGTTTTGTGGAAGCCAGCATCCCTCTGTTACCAAAACCAGACAAAGACCTAATTAAAATAGAAAACTACTGGCCAATCTCCTATGGTGGATTGACAACTATTGGTCAATTTATAACCCCCAGCTGAACTGAGGAAGCATGGTGCTGGGTGTGGGAGGCCCACCTGGAGACTGTGGCCAGCAGCATAAGAGGCAGAACTGGATAAGAAGAACTTAGGCTATTGGGAACTGAGAGAAGCCGTTGGATGCTGTTGAGAAACTAAGGAGATGTTGATTCCCTTGGACAAGCTTGTCATGCTGGCTTTCCTGATGAAATTGGCTGTTCTTATCATCCAAGGAGCTTGGGACCTTGTTGCCACTGAGAATGGCTTCAGTTCACTTTGGGGAAGCTCTGGTCCTCACTTTGAGCATCGCTTCGTGGCCCCAGAAGGTAACATAGTGCACTGGTCAGTCTCCTGGAGAAACTTGTCACGTTGGCTTTCCTGATGGGAACTTGGCTGTTCTGATCTTTGGAGAAGCTTGGGACCTCACTGTTGCTGAGGATGGCTGTGGTACTTTTCAAGGGAGCTCTGGTTCTTATTTTGAGCATCACTTCCTGGCTCCAGTGTAGATCCCTCAGCCTGCTAGCACAGATCCTTTATCCTGCTGGCATAGACTTTCCAGATTCCACCACAGATCTTTGGGCCTTCCCAGTGCAGATCTGTAAAACAGGCCTGCATGAGATATTGTCATGGGCTCTAGGTCTTCAGCTGAACTCATGCAGGGCATTATCATGGAATCCAGGGCCTCAGCCATATTCTTTGGTTTTTAGCACATGGGCAGATTTCTTACACTCTCTCATATATGATTCTTTGGGTGACTATTATAAATAATCTTATAAAATATATGTCTTGTATTATATTGTTCCCCTTGCAAAAACCCCAAACCACTACATCTCAATGAGTATAGATGCAAAAATCCTTTATAAGATATTGGCAAATAGAATTCAACAAATCATCAAAAGGAACATACATCATGACCAAGAAGGTTTCATCTCAGGGTTGCAAGGATGTTTCAACATATACAAATCAATAAGTGTAACACCACATGATCATATCAATAGATGCAAGAAAAGGTATTTGATGAAATTCAATATCCATCCATGATTTTTTAAAAACTCTGTAAGAGATATGTATAGAGAGACCTTACCTGAATCTGAAGAAAACCTGTATGACAAACCAAAGTCAGCCTCATATTAAATGGGAGAACACTGAAAACTTTGCCTCTAAAATGAGGAACAAGCCAAGGATGCCCACTATCATCACTTCTGCTCAAACATAGTAATTGAAACATTAGCCAGAATGATCAGACTAGAGAAAGAAAAGAGATATGTATAGGAAAGGAAGAAGTCAATTATCATTATTTACAGGTGGCATTATCTTCTACATAAAAAAACCCAAAATTCCATCATCTCCTAAAATTAATAACCAAAGTCAGCAATATAACAGGATACAAAATCCATACACAAATATCACTATACACCAATTGTGATATTGGTTCCTCTACACCAATAATGAACTCATTGAGAAAGAAATCAGGAAAAATAGTCCCATTCACAATAGCATTCAGAACAGTTAAACATGTAGGAATTAACCTAACCACAGAAGTGAAAGATCTCTAAAAAAACAAACAAACAAACAAAAAAAAAACCCAACTCTACTGGATCATGAAAAGGGAGGTTGAAGAAGATAAGAGAAAATGGAAAGATATCCCCTGTTCCTATATAGGTAGAACTAATATTGTCAAAATAGACATTCTCCCAAAACTAATATACAGCTTTAATGCAATCTCAATCAAAATACCTATGGCATTCCTCAGAGAACTAGAGAAAACAACACTAAAATTTATATGGAAGCAAAAGAGGCCCACAGTAGCAAAAACGATCTTGGGCAACAAGAACAAGGCAGGAGGCATCACAAAACCTTACTTCAAGTTATACTATAAGACTACAGCGATAAAAATGGCATAGTACTGGCACAAAAACATGTATGTGGCTCAATGAAACAGAAAAGAGGATGCAGAAGTAACATCAGACACATTCAGCTCATTTGATTTTTGACAAAGGAGCCATAAACATATATTGGAGGAAAAATAGCCCCTTTACCAAGTGGTGCTGGAAAACAGTCTATCCACATGCAAAAGACTGAAGCTGGACCCATATCTCTACTCATGTACTAACTAAAATAAAAAATGAATCAAAGATATAAATTTTAAAACAGAAGCAATCTACCAGAAGATAAAATAGATAAAACTCTTGAAGTCGTTGCTGTAGGCAAGGACTTTCTGAACAGAACTCCAGTTGCACAAGAAATAACAGCAAGAGTCAACAAATGGGTTCATATCAAATTAAAAACATTTACACAACTGGGTATGGTGGCACATGCCTCTAGTCCTAGCACTCAGGAGGCTGAAGCAGAAGGATTGCCACAAGTTCAAGGCAAGCCTGAGCTACATAGTGAGAACTCATCTCAAAAAAAAAAAAAAAAAATCTTCACAGCAAAAGAAACAATCAGAAGAGTGAAGAGACAATCTACAGAATGGGAAAAAAATTGCTGGCTATTTCTCAGAGAGAGGACTAATACCTATAACATATAAAGAATTCAAAAATATTGGTCCTCCTAAAATAAAAGACTCAATCAAAACATGGGCAAGTGAAGTGGATAGACAGTGGAAAGCACAGCCACACATCTTTGTGTCTTGGGACAATCAAAGACTTCCTATGTATAACAAGCACAAGCAACCAAAGAGCTAAACTTTATTAACATTTTAAGCTTGCTGGCACAGTGGCACATACCTGTAATCCCAGCTACTCAGGAAGCTGAGGCAGGAGGATCATAAGTTTGAGGCCAAGCTGGCCAACTTAGGAAAACTGTCTGAAAAAATAAAAAAGTTTTGGATACAGTTCAGTGGTAGAGCCCCTGTGGGTTACAACTCCAGTACTACAAAACAACCCCCCCAAATCAAAAGGTTTTGTGCTTCAAAGTTTGTTATCATCAAGAAGTTAAGAATACAACCCAAAGAATGGGAAAAAATATTTGCAAATTATATCTCTGATAACAGTATAATGTCTAGAATACATAAAAGATCTCATAACTTAACAATAAAAGATAATGTAATGTAAAAATTGTCCAGGAACCTACACCTTTCTCCAGGGAAGATTCTTAAATGCCTGACAAGCAGATGCAGCCATGCTCAGTTTACTAGTAGTCATCAAGGGAATGCAAATTAAAACTACACCCACTATAATAAAATAGAGACAATTTTATAATACACATAATTATAAAAGCATTTCAGTTATATTTTTAAAATAAGTATGTAGTATCTTATAAACATAATTAAGAAAATAGTGAGTGAGTGTGAGGACATACTTTTGGTAAGGATCCTGTATAACTACTACGGGGTAGTATGGCATTTTATCAGAGTTAAAAATAAGCCAGGCACAGTGGTGCAGGCCTATAATCCCAACACTCTGGGAGCTGAGGCAGAACAGTTGCAAGCTCAAGCCTCACCTGGATGGCTTGGCAATTTAACATGACCCTATTTCAAAATAAAAAATAAGGGCTGAGAATGTAGCTCAATATGAAGGCTCTGGGTTCAATTCCCAGTACCACATAAAAAATTAAAAGTAGAGCCAGTAATTCTACTCCTTGATCTATACCCAAAAGAATCAAATATATATATATTATATATATATATATATATATAATACACACAGAAATGTTTAGAGCAGCATTACCCATAATAGCCAAGAAGTAAAAACAACCCACATGTCCATCAATGGATGGCTGCACTGACGGATGGATGGATGGATGGGTGGGTGGGTGGATGAGTGGGTGAATGACAAAGTATGGCACAACCATAAAGGGCAGTTTCATTCAATCATGAAGAGAAAGGAAGCACTGGCCTGTGCTGTGTGGAAGAACCTGGAAATCTTTGTGCTTAGTGAAAGAAGCCAGACACAGAGGTCACATGTTATGTGATTCCATTTATCTATGCAAATCCATAGAGACCACAAATGCTTGAGTATTCTTTTCAGGGTAATAAGAATGTTAGAATATTCTGGAATTATATTGTGGATGATTATACAATTAAGTGAATGGCCTTAAGTTCCACTAAATTGTACACTTCAAAGGAGTGAATTTTATGTGAACTATATCTTGAAAGAGTTTTTTAAGTAAATAAACAACCCGCTTATGACATAACACCCAGATTAAGAACTGGGCTACTCGGTTATGTCTTTCTCTGAGCACTCTGTAGGTTGAGTGACCTAGAGAGAGCTGGCAGAAGAAGGAAGGAATTTAACAAATGATGTTCATATGCACTGAAAACTGCATCCCTGGAAGAAATTAAAGAAGACTAAACAAGTGGAAAGACAATGTAGCGAATTCAAAGACTTAACACTATCACTGTTAATTAACATTTCACATACTCCCCATACTGACCAATAGATTCAAGGTGAGTCCTATCAAACTAAGACTATGAAATAAGACCATACCAGAAGCAAAGATGACCGTGAGTGCATGAGCCCACCCCCAAAAGTCAATCCCCTTCTGTAAATCTGCATCCTAACAAAATGAGATAAAAATGCTCACTGTGAAATGTATTTCTTGATGAGTATCAAAACTGTTACCACTCCTGCTATTCTTGTCACAGCTACTGTAATTAATGTCACACAGGTAGCCCTTAAAGTTTTTGTACTGCCCATAAGGCTAGTATTAAAAGCCCCCATTCTCTGGGCCTTCCCCGCTCCTCCCACATCCTCTCTTGCCTGCTTGTTAACCCACTGGTTCTCTGTTCCTGGAAGTGGCATCTAGCTTCATATTTTCATGCACTGCTCCCTGTTTGAAATGTTCTGACCTCCTCTGGCTGGAGAAGTCACAGCCCATCTCTTAGGATCTGACTTCCAGTGCCTCTCTGGAGCTTTGTGACTATCCTCTCTTGTTGGCTAAGACCATGCGTCTTCCCAGATCACGAGGTGATTAGCATTGGGCAGCAATGGATCTGATGAAGAAAGGAAGGGAGGGAGGGAGGGATGAAGGGAAGGAAGGCAGGAGAGAGGGAAGAAGGAAGAAAGGAAGGAGGGAAATATCAAGTAAATTCACTCACATCCAGCAACACCCTCCAGGGGTTACATGGTGACTGCCATCAGCTGCATTCTGCCCAGCCACAGAGAGGTGACATGTCCACATGAGCAGGTGAGTGCATCCACTCAGGCCCCATAGGCAAACCTGGCTAGCCCCAGCCCTCCCACCCTGTGCTGCAGCCCATGCCTCGGCCTGCTTACTGTCCTGGAGAGGCCTGCTGGCTGTGCTCAGAGAACCCACTGTGCTCCAACCCCAACATGCAAAGAACAAAGCAAGTGTGAGCTTCCTAATGCCACATGTGCACACAGTCAGGCCTGTGGGTGCCCACTCCAGTGGCAAGTGGCTAGACACTTCAGCTCTGCATGAGAGCTTCTAGCTGGCAGGTTGAACAACGAACTGGCTGAGGGCTGGGGTGGACTTGTGTACAGGGGCTTGCCAGACTGCCCTTGGAGTGGACTGGGACAGCCAGGGAAGAGCTACAGGATGCTTTGGAAGCCTGCATCAGGTAGCACTAGAAACACTGTTTCCAGGGACCAAAGTAGAGCCTAGAGGGATATGGGAACTATCCCAACATTATAATCTGCTTTCTGGGAGTGCCACTGAGAAACTGGGGCCCACTGGCGTGAGGCTGCAGGCTAGTTTTGTTCCCAGAGCCTGCAGTGATGCCCAGCCCATGGGAAGTTCCAGAACTCAAAAGACATTCCATGAAAACATCAGATAAGAGAGCTTCACTCAGAGAAAGAAGTGCCAAGCACTAGGACTTGAGGTTGAGCCCCAGATTGTTCACCAGCCATGGTGCAGTGCCCTCCTGTGTCTGTTAGGGAAGGGTTGCCATCCATATACTTGCAGGTTGAGCAGAGCTTTTCTCTGCACACAAACTATGCCCTAGTCTGGGCCGGGAATGGATGGTTTGCAGGCTGCACATACATGCATGGCTCTAGTCCTGGCCCTCCTTGTTTGGCACATACACAGCATCTGCTGCAGTCACCACCTCCCTATGTCTGCCAGTTTCACCACTCACCTTGGTCCTGGGCCCCTGAGATCATAAGCTATCGAGTTAATAATATCCCTTGGTTATGGCAGGCTGATCAGGTTGGCAATTTCCCAAATGAGTGTATGGTCAAGGCTAAATAAAGAGGCAAATGGAATGATTTTAGGGCTCCAGGAAGATCAAGGCCCTCACAGAATTCGAGATTCTCTCAAGGTTAAGACCAAGACCTTCTCTGGGTGTTCCGTATTTATTTGGTTATCAGAAGAGGTAAGGAGAGTACTTAAGAAGGACAGAATTACTCAAGAACTTCTCCAAGTAAAGTATTAAATTAATCCTTAATAAGGATTAAATTAATTCACCCGAGTGAGATGCCTGGGGTATAGTCTTTACCTAGTTGAGGTTGGATCCAGGTGTCCTTGGCTGTGATGTGATCTTATCCTTGGAGGCTTTCCAGCTTCATCCACCATTATAGGCCTTAGTAGGAATTAGTGATTCACAGAGGTTCACTTACTATGAGTCTACCACCTATTTCCAGACAAGGAGCCTAGCTAGGCCTTGGACAGATTCACAACTAAACACGGAAAATCAATTGGTCAATTTCAGTCCTGCTCAGCACTGCTTCACAGTGGTCTCCTTCAGGAAGCCACATACTCAACAGCCTTTTGGTCAATGCCTCTCTGCCTAGAGTAGGCAAACGATCCTTTCTAGTCATGCAGAGGTCCAAGGCTGGCTGGCTGGCTCCTCATTCTGCACGAGAATGGTAGCTTCCTGAAGTCATTTACCTCTTAATGTCCAGTGGGGTGGGAAATGTGTCCCACATTTGTGATTTGTGTGGAAATGCACATCCTACCAGGATACAGCCCTTACCTGTGAGTGTACCATATTGTGAGCTAACAAGAGCTGTTTCCTCCATGTCACTGCAAGACAGGAACAAGCTCCAGATACTTTCCGGGACAGCTGCTTCCTGGCTTTCCCATCTCTCCAGGGATGATACTGCATTCCAAAAACGTCAGTCCAGATATGGGGCTGGGGAACAAGGAAATGAGGAGACATGAGTTCTGTTTGCTGCAGGCCGAGTTGCCACGGGCTCAAGGTCAAGGCTGGTCAAAGGTCAGGCTCTGACATCAGACATGGAGCCTCAGGAAAGCCCCCACACACCTCACTCTGGAGCACTGCCCGTGTGCCTAGTTAGCCCGAACGCACCTTTGGACTCCTCTCCAAGAAGTCCGGGTACCCACTGGCCCAGGATCTGCATCAAAACAGGTAGCTCTGAGCAAGCACCTGTTTGCAGAGGCTCTGGAGGGGAGGTGGGTGGCTGTGCATCCTGTGGTGGGGAGCAGTAAGTGTCTGCCTCTTAGAGCTCGTGGGCTCTTTCCTCTGGATGGTCCTACCCCCACCCCACCCTGGCCTCTACTTTCTCCACAAGTGGCAATGAATCCTGGGAAGCCACACCCCTTCTTAGGATATATCCACCGAGAACAATTGACCAAGCACTGGCCAGGTGCTGGGCAGTGGGGGAATACTCCCCACCCTCTGCCAGTCAGGGGTCACAGGCCTTAGGCCATGTCTGGTTACATTATCTGGGGAGTGGGTGACAGCATCAGCCACTTCTAGTTCCACCAGGGAAGGAAATACAGAATCAGCAGCGAGTGGCCCCAGAGACCCCAAGGGCAGACTCCCCAGGCTGCTGCACCCACCCCCACCAGCAGGCATCCACCGACCGAGCCTCCAGCGCTCTGCTCAGTGGGAGAACAGTGGTGAGAGAGGCTGACACCTGGTGGGTATGGCCAGGCAAGGGTTTGCCCAGCTGAAGCCAGGCCTCTGTGTAGCAGAAACTCTCCACACAGGCATGCCTCTCTCCAGGAGACAGGAAGCATGAGCAGCTCACTAGCCCTCGGCCTCTCAGCCCTTCTATCCATGACATTCTCACTTTGCTCCAGTCCTAGGGTCTCCATGGAGGTTGCATGGTGGGTGGGAAACCCCTCTGAATTGCTGATGTAGCCTCCTCTCCCTTGAGTAGGGTTGTAGGCTTCAGATGAACCTCCCCCTGGGTCACTCTGAGCTGCTTATTTGAACAACCTGATCCTACACCAAGGCTGTGCCATCACCTCCTCACTATCTCCCCCAAGCCTCCTGGGTGAACAGCAGCTCCCTGCCTGCCCCCACCTAGAAAGGAGTGGGGTGTCATCCAGGCACCTCAGACTCCCCTGCTCCTCAGATCCACTGTTCTCCATGAGCCTCAGGGAAACACCCCTGCTGGACAGTTTAGACAAATGCTGCCTCCAAGAGCCCCGGAGTCCTGTCCAGTCTCATCCCTCAGATGGGTTCCAGTGTGCAAATATCCTTCAGGGGTTCTCAACTCCACATTTGTGGCACCTGAATATCCCTGTCCATCAAAGGGACATTGCCTTTTGCAGCCAGTCTGTGGACCCTAAGTGTTTGCAACTCAGTACAATTTTGAAGGGAGCAGTACCAAGAGGACTAAGGATGAAGATGTGATGCCAAACCAGGGTGGAAATGAGGTGGGGCAGTCAGAAGCCACAAGCTCCTGTAGGCACATGTGCGATGTGCTGGGGGATCCTGGGTGCTTCTGGAAACTGTGTCCTCTACAACACTTGATAGGGTTTCCTCTGAGAACAAGGCTGGTCAACTTCACTTTCAGGTATGGGGTGGAAAGTTTTTCCTGAGTGAGATTGTGATCCAGCCATGGCAATAAGGGTCCCCACCACGAAGTTATAATAGCTCCCTCAGCCTCATACTTATCTCATGTCTGGAAGAGTCAAGAAGCTCCTCAGACCCATGGGCCACCCTGACTGGTACAGCCAATGCCAACACAAAGAAGTACTGAGCATGATGTCTGTTGCAGCACACATACTTCCTGCTGTGGCATGTGATGCAGCCAAGGCCCTCAGAGGATCCAGGCACCTGTGGCAGTTGCTAGCTGACAATAGAACTAACTCTGCTTGTCTTTGCGGGCTGTCTATGCAAAGTGGTTACTGTTCGCTGGGGCACCTGTGGGGCAGGTGCTGAGGAGGGCTGAGTTGGGAGGGCTACTTCTGCCAAGAGAGGCTGCCTAGACCTCACTCAGGATGGGCCACACACACAGGAACCTGAGGACACATGAGCTTTGAACTCAGCGCAGCACCAAACAGCTCTTGCAGGACATTCAAGAGCCTACATGGCCTTTTGGCATCTCTAAAACTGAATAGAAATGAGTTACACCATAACTGCTGTTTTCACTAGTCAGGTCCCTTTTTGCCCACCTAGGGTCTGGGGCATCTATTCCTGTGGCATCTTGGCTTCTAGAGTGAGTACAGAAAGGACTGTTTCACTTAGTACCAGCATCTGCTGGTACATGTCAGCTTCTGCCATGTGTCAGAGGTTTATTCAGGTGAATTTTGTTCCCCCTCAATGGAGTGCAAAAACAAGGGAAAGCCTAATTTAAATGCTTTTTTTGTTTATCATTTTCTGTAAAGTCGAAGCAGTTTTTTCTGGTGGGTCAATTTACACATGCCTTGAAACTCAAACCTGCTGGGACAAATGGCAATTTGGAAGAGAAGGAAGCAGTACACAATAGCATATGGCCATTTCTGTGTCCCAGTAACATGCAAAGCAGTTCACTCTTTGAAACTGTCAGGTGATTTCAGAGGGACTAGCCAGCTCCAACACACTGCCATCCACAGTCTTGAGAAGTAGCACTGCTCCAACCACCAGCAGTTAGGAATGCCAGGCAAAGAAGCCTCAAACCCAAAGGTGTCATTTCCCACTCAGCCTCCCAGTGTGGGTGCAGTCTGCTTGACCTCATCTCACATACTAACCCTGAGTCCACAGCCCTCCCCTCACATAGCAGAGAGCTACCTGGGTTCACTGAGGGAAACCCAGCACAGGTTTGAATGTGCCCTGGCCAGGTTCTTGCTCTATATTTGGTATTAGCTATTTCTAAACTTGAAGAGAAGGGAAAAACCAAACTCCTACAAAATTAATATCTGGGCACTGAAAGGTAGAGAATTCCTCAAAGGTGGCATGATGAACATGGATGGGGAAAAACCACCAAGGCCTCTGTGCTGGAGGCAGCCATGGGTAGAGGGTACCTGGCAGCACATCAGCTGTTCTCTGAGTGAGCACCAGGTGTCTGTGTTCCTGCTCAGTCCCCTGGCACATACAGATAGCATAGCACCCACCCTGGCTCTAATCCGCAGGCTCTCAAAAGGAAAGGTGTCCTAACAGTAAAGACTGTTCTTCCTATCATCCTTGCAGCTCACCTACTTCATCCTTGCCAAGCATCTCGACCAGCTCACTAGAGCTCAGCCCAACCACTCAGTGCCCAACCCCCCTGCCTCTTCCCATCCTGAACCATGGCATCATAGGACCAGTGCACACTGGGCACCAAGAGCAACTCCCTGGAGGCATTAATCACCCGTGGCAAGAAGGATGCTCCTGGGCTCAAGGTAGAGTGTGAAGTTGAGCACCAGGACTGGAAAGGAGGCATCTGCAGCAGGTTGGGGCTGCAGAAAGATGAGAAGGAAGGTCAGGGGCGGGGGACCTTGTGTATGTCCTTTTCTATACTCATTCCCCAGAGAGTGTCCCCACTGCTGTCTGTTTATATGCTGGAATGCCACACTGGACTATGATCAGAGAGTTTCCCTGATAAATAAAAGTAATAATAACAAAAATAACAAGGTGTCATAGTTAACTGACTGTGCAAACTTGAGTAAGAAATACCCAAGCTAAATTGTGTCAGCATAGTTCTAGGTGTGGCTGAAGGGATTTACTGAGAACAGAAGATCCACCGAGGGTGTGAGTGGCACCAACAAATAGGCATGTGACCTGAACAGAATGAAAGGGAAGGGAAGAAATAGCTTGTCTCTGCTGTTCTGGAGGAGTCCGCTCTTCACCTTCACCTGGGACATCATCTCCTGGCTTCTAGGGCAGACTCTTCAGCCTCCTGATGTGGACTTGCACAGAAGACCACAGTGAGCTCCAGGCCTTCAATGGATCCTTCGGATTTCAGTGAGCAGACAGCCCTTGTGCACCTTTTCACACCTGATTCTGCAGGTGGCCATTGTAAGACTATTTTGTAGATCCTTGTATTCTTGTATGTTTTGCATTAAATCTCTTTGTCTAGTGAGAACTGACTGACACACGAGATTTGAAATATCACTGGCCTAAATAACCTGTCAGGTACTGTCAGCACCAAAAAGGAAAAAAAAAAAACATGTGTACATGCATGCGTGTGTGTGTGTGTGTGTGTGTGTGTGTGTATGTGGTATCATCTTGTCCTTTTTTGCTAAAAAACCTGGCTGATCCAAAATGCAAATGGGAAGCGAGCTGACCAAGGACTGGCCTTCTCACCTAGGTATGCCCTTCAGTAGTTCTCCAGCAACATCTAGGAGGTCTCTGTAAGCAGAGCGAATGAGCGAATTCACTTCCACTCAGGATGGTACAACATGCACTTAATGAATGAGAGAAAAAAACAGTCCACACGGTCCATCAACACCACATTCTGGAAGATCCTATGAGTCCTATGCAGGTCTGGACCTCCCAGGAAGGGCATCAGCTCCACCGAGAAGCAGCCAGTTTAGCCACTACTACTGCTGGTGTCTGTCAGGCTCCAACAGGTAGGAGGTGCTGGGATCCTCTTGATGCCATTTTGACTTCTGATTGTTACAAAAGCTCCTGCCACCGTCAGCTCTGCCCTGGGCTGGCTGCTTTTGACACTAAGGTCAGATAGGTGTCCGGGGAGCTCTTGTCACTGAGTGTAGTGTGGTGAGGGGCTGGTCCACAACAGCCCACAGAGTTTGCTTCCTCAGTGCCATTTAAAGAAGTCCCAGAATGCAACAGTGTCAGGGGGCAGGGCTGAGTGTCCCGCTAGTGGCCTCTTCTTTCCCAGACCCAGGTCTCCCTCTACTTAGTCCTTAAGTCTCCAGTGCTATGTCTTTGTTATGACTTGGACCGTTTTGAAGAGCTCTGCTGAAGTGTGTCATAGAGTACTTCTCCATTTGGCCATCTCTAACAAGTCCTTGGAATCAGATCCAAGCTGATTCCTTCTCAATGAGTAAGGACACAAAGTCCGCGTGAGCTTTGCTGGGGTGAAGACTGCTAGAGTAATGGCTGCCAAGGGAGGGCTGGCTTGGTTATGTTTCTCCTTTTACTAATGAGCATCTTGGGGAAATACTTTGCCCTGTACTCCTTGCATTTTGCCTGCTGATTTCAGCATCCATTGACAACCTGGCCTACAAAAATTACTATAATGCTTTTGGCCAAATGGTGGATTTCTATTTTCATCATCCCTTCCATATGGATTAGCCAAACTTCTATTGTAAACAAAACTGTTGCTTCTCCTTTGTTTATGTTTTGGTTATTTTTACCTTAGCATAGGCTAGTTGCTACTAATTGTATCCTGGTGTTATAATCACTATTCCTGTTGCTTTGTGGCTCAGCTGCTGGTTGTGCTCTGACCCTAATGGGCTCCTTCTGCTGGCTCTGTTCCTTCAGCACCTCTCTCCACAAAAAGCTTCTCATCTGCCTCACTGCCTTGCTATCATTGCCTGCCCCAGGATGGTGGCACGCTTGAAGACACACCCCTAGCCTCCTGCTCCTCCTTCTGCCCTGCCTTTCTGGGGTCTTCCACAGGCACCTAGTGTCTCTTCTGCTCAGAGCTGTGTGTACCCCACCTTGTACTTGGCATCAGCTTGGGACCATGTTTTGGGGACCTAAAATGGGGATTGTTTTAGTCAGGGATTTACAAGGGGAAACAATACTGAACACATAATTTGTAGGATTATCTTATAATAGTCACCCAAAGAGGCATGTACAAAGTGAGTGCAGGAAATTTGTCCACATATTAAAGACCAAAAGAATCCAGCTGAAGGCCTGAATCACATAGCAATGTCCTGCATGAGTCCAGCTGAAGACCTAGAGCCTATGACAGTGTCCCATGCAGGACTCTTTCACGAATCTGTTTTGGGAAGGCCCAAAGGTCAGTGGTGAAAGCTAGAAAGTCTGTGCCAGAAAGATGAAGGATCTGTGCTATCCGGCTGAGGGATCCACACTGGAGCCAGGAAGTGATTCTCAAAGTAAACAGCCATCCTCAGTGACAACAAGGTCCTGAGCTCCTCTGAGAGAACCAACAGCTCCCTAACAGCCTCCTAACAACTTAGCTTCTTCCTTTCCAGTTCTCTTTTTTTATGCTATAGGCAGCAATCCTCAGGTGCAGGTGTAGGTATATAAGGGTATGATTATGTGTATATTTTTTAAAAGGCAAGCACAACTGAGTCACCAGAATTTTAAGTCATCATCTTTGTGAACCACCCTTCTCTATTTTGCATGGTATAGCTTTGTTCTATGACTTGATTTGTATATGCTCAGCTTGAAAAGAAGGTGTTTATCAATTAATCACTCATTAAACAAAACTATAAACTGCATCTGTGGCAAGGCAGTATGCTTATTCTCTCTCTCTGAAAAAAAAATACCCTACTCTTCAGTGCTGAAATCACAAGGCAAGATGGTAGCTGTCTTGCAGTAGTATTCTCACTAACATCAGTGACAGAGCTGGGCATGGTGATGTACCCTTACATACCTACACCTGCACAGGAATACACTCACACATCACATGCACATGCATGCATATGTACGCCTGTGACGTATGCTTAGATTCTTTGGAGATTCTAGACAAGTAAAGGCAGTTTACATCCTTACACCCAGGGTCAGCAAGCCTCTCTAAGGGAATCAGCCCCTTCGTGGTTCATCTGCTCGGGACCCACAGGACCTAAATCAGGCTTCTCCACCTCAATCCTCAATCTCCCCTGTAATCCTAGCACTTGAGAGGCTGAGGCAGGAGGATCACTGCAAGTTTGAGGCTAACTTGGGCTACATAGAGAGTTCAAGGCTGGCCTGAATACATAGCATGACCCTGTCTTAAAGAACCAAATCAGTAACATAATTAACTTTTTTGAAGTCCTGGGCATTTCACTCAGGGCTTCAGACATGAAAGGCGAGTGCTTTGCTAATAAGCTATATCCTCAGCCCCCTGATTTATTTTATTTTACTTTTAAGTTGTCCAGACTGGCCTGGAACTTGCAATCCTGCCCCAGTTTACTGGGAAGCTGGATGTTAGAACTTGTGTCTAGATATCGCCCCCAAAGCCTCATGTAGTCATAGGTGGGATTTTTTTTCAGAAGTGGCTGGATCTACAGTGTGTGATCCTGGGGTTAAGGGTGTGTGATTACTAAGCTAGTGCACTAATCTGTTTGGCACCAGCCCTAAACGTGGCCACCTAGAGAGAATATAAAAGGGACAGAAGGGAGTTGCTATTATTACTTGTAGTTGGTCACTTGCTTGCTGTTGCTGTCTTCTTCCTGCCATGAACCGTTTGTCCTCTGTGATGACCCTCTGCCATGTGCCACTCTGCTGTGGAGCTAGCCACTTATGGGCTGAAACCTCCACAAACTGAGCCAAATAAAGCTTTCCTCCTTTAACTTTGAGCATCAAATATTTTGTCTCAGCAAGGAAAAAAGTAACCAAAACACTAGGATTACAGCTGTGCTCCATCATACCTTGCAAAATTTTGTACTAATAAGGCCAGCAGTAATAGCAACAGTAATTAGTAACAGTGATTGCTTACAGTATTAACTGTATCAATATAATATCAATATACTCCCTGCAACCCACTCATCTCAGGTCACTGCTGCCATGAGCGGGAGCTCCTGTGTCTGTCTGAGAAGGAGGGGTGCTGCTCATGAACTTCTCGACCTGTATGTGGCTTCATCCATCACCACGCCACTGCTCCACTGGCCAAGGTTTTTTCTCCTTGCCCTGGCACATGGTGAGTCACTTGTTTTATTTAGAGAGGTCTCACAAAGTGGGGACTTTCACTTAATGCTTCACCCTCCACGGAACTTTAGACAGATGAGGCTCTGAGCACCACGGGGGGTGAACCCCCACAGGTTCCCCAGGTTGGCAGGCAGCCTGCATCCAGAGCTGCAGAGCTTGGAGCCAAGAGCAATGGAGCTGAAGCCATCACAGGATGCAAGAAGCCCAGGAAGAGCTGCTCTAATGTTTGTCGAGAAAGAATCTGGCCTTTGAAGCACATTAAAGAGATCAAATATAAAACTGTATACTGTGGACAACATAAGTCATACATGTATATTTAGCTGTGGTCTTCCATTCCGGCAAAAAAGCTATAAATATGAAACCTACACGCATATGAACTTGGATTTTGTTTGCATATATTACATTATAAATACATATGTGCATTTAGAAAAAAGCCATCTCTGGCCTCAGCCCTACAGCACAGGAGTGGCAGAGTAGGTACATCTGTTGATAGAGCAATACTGATTTGCTGCCTCCCACAGTTTTGAAACAAATGTCTCAGCTATTCTGCTTCCTGGGCATTGTGGACAGGTCTCTGACTGGCTCTGGAAATAGTGTGAGGCTTAAAACTTGCCCAACCCTGGAGGGTGGAGCTCATACACCTTTTGTGAGCAGCATGGCAACTTGCAATATCACCAACTCCCTTTTCACTGTGACTCATGCTTTTAAAATGCTCCAGGAAGGAGTTCTTTTCAGCTGTTGGTAGACCTGTGGCACCAAGGATTCAAAAGTCCAGTTGGCATAGCCTCTGCAGCCCAGCAAACCGAGCACCCCTACAGGGCAGGCAACAATCCTCCCAGAGTTGCAGCAGAGGGCCCAGTATGGACAGACTATGGGTGGACTTAAAGCCCAGGGGCTGCAAGCAGTATCCTCCCCTTTCCCAGACAGGCTCTGCTCCGCCCTCCCCTGCAGCTGCCCCCACCACCACGCAAGGTGATGGCAGAGGTGCAGATGCTCCCACCGAGGGTGGTGCCAAGGTGCACACCACTGTGGTTCTTCTGGGGTTCCCCTCAGTGGGGAAGGTGGCATGGGCCTGTGATCAGACAGGACTATGAATGAGGCTGGCAGCTGTGGGGAATGCAGGTGGCTCCCCTGTTACCATCTCAGGGACCTGGCAGGCAAACCCCTCTTAGCTGCTGTGGATACAGATCCAAGAACTATGCATGAAGAGACGTGTATGCAGGAGGGACACTGAGCAGCAGCTATGTCCAAGACAGAAGTCCACAGCTCAGCAAGTATTTGTTGAATGTCTACTTTTATCAGGCACTACACTACAGGGCCAGAGAAACAGACTATCCAGCTTCTCTCTTTAAAGGAAAAAGCTGTGTGCAGAAAGAGGTTGTTTGAATAGAATATGTTAATGCCAATACCGCAATGTCCTGCATGAGTCCAGCTGAAGAATTCTGGTGACTCAATTGTGCTTTCCTTTTAAAAAATATACACATAATCATACCCTTACATACCTACACCTGCACCTGCAAGTGTGATCAGGTGACACAGTTCTAGAGGATGGACCAAGTTAGTAATCAAAACACAACTATGTTAGTTTAGGCAACTGGGGCTTGATAGCTCTTAGTATACAGTTAGGGCTGAAATCACAAAGTACAGAAGTTGAAGGGAATGCGGGAGAGCATCAGGAGCAGCGGCACCCCAGAGCTCCAGGGTTGTGTGTTCTGCCTCTGCCTCTGCATGCCGCGTGCTCTCTCTCTGTCATCCACTTCTTCCAAAGAGGCACAGGGCCACCCCTGTGCCAACCTCCACTCACCGTAGGAACCAACTTGCTTCTTCAGCTGTGTATTTAAAACCTGGTTTTCTGGGCTTTGACCTGAATGAAGCCCATCCATCCACAGACCAGAGTCAGTCCTTCTGCCACTGAAAATACATGGTTTGATGGAGAAGTGACTCCTAAAAGGGGTGATGATGTTACAAGAGGGAGGTGATGTAGTGCCCCAAAACACAGTAAAAAAAATTGCTGTTTTCTCCACTATGCATGGCCCAGCCCCAGACTTGGACAGCAGAAGAACCCCCAGAGGAGAAGAAACTCAAAGTGGGTGTTTACCAGAGAGAGCTAATTCAGGACAGAAGAGTCGGCCAGCCCTGCCTGGGCACCAGAATCTGGATCCACTGCCCCTTGAAGCTACACAGTACAGATACCCCCTGGAGCACACCTGGGGCTCCTCACCACCATGCTAATGGGGATGGAGGGAGAGGATGAAATACTGGTCCTGAGGGAGGGGAATGGGCAGCGATGCTGTGCACAAGAAGCTTCCAATCTCAGTGCTGAACCTGGTGCCTGGTAGAACATCACTGTAAGTAATGGTGACCCCTTTGGCCAGCTGTGCCTGAATAACCATGCACATGAGTCTGGGCAGCACTGTGCTTCCTCTTTGTTAGGTCTAACCCTGCCTTTTGGTCACCCCAACTTCATGCTGAGGCAGCAGCTTCCTTCACTGGAATACTTGTTATCGCCTACAAGGTTCAAGTCCACCTAACTACTGTCAGACTTTACATATGGAATTTCACACAGTACAGAAGGTTGCTTCTCTTATTTATAATGTATTTGACAGATATTTAGTTGGTGCTAGTTGTGTGCTTGGCCCTGGAGACATGCAGCAGAGAGGGGAAAACCTGTCCCTCAGATCATTCCTGGAGAGGGGAACTGATGAGGGGCCATCCAGGAGCAGGAGAGGAGGTGGTGCTGCTGGGTGGAGCAGCCTCCAGCCTCTGCCTGTGAGCTTTCCCGTGCCTGGCAGGCTGCCTGGCCTTCCTCCCTGCAGCCACAGCAGGGCAGGTTTAATCCTCTCTCAGCTTCTGATAGAGCTGCACTGCCCTCACAGTCAGAGCTGCCAGGCCAAGGCTGCGTCGTTCTGATAAGCACTTCTGCCTGCCAGCTGGAGCCAGGTACCTTCAAATGCAGGATCTATGGGACAAGTTTTTGGACAGCTTGAGTGGCCCAGGGTGGGCTAACCAATGGTGGCTGGCTTGAAGTGTGTTATCTGAATATCCAGGCAGAAGAGCTCAGAAGGGAAGAAGCCCAGAGAAGGACAGGAGTGGTCAGGGATCCTTCTTGGTCTGGCTGCATGCTGCACAGATGGCCCCCCACAAGCCTCTGGACACTGCACAAGCTGAGGAAGGGCAAGGCAGCAGTGCCTAGCACAGTGGACACAGATATCCCAACAGAGACCTCCCAGAAGAACCAACTCGGGCTGCCTTGCTTTCCTGTTGAGAATTTTCTATTGTCTGCTTGAGGCAAGGCCAAGCCCCGTCTAAGAAAGTCATGTGGCCAACCATGCCCTCTTGCACTGGCTGGGCAAGCTGTGTGTTCAAGTTGCAGGTCCTCTCACATGATTCATCAGAGTGGATTCTGATGCTAGGTGTCAAACAGAGAGGAGGTTATCGGAGGTGGAGGCATCTGAATCTGGGCATGAGGTAGGTTAGTCTGATCTCATCCTCTAGCATGGACCTCGTACACAGTCTCCTCCTGGCCTCTGGAACTGCTTTGGTTTAGCTGTTACTGCACCTTCCTATATATCTGAAAACACCTGTCTTTCCAGAACATTCCCTGTGGTGAATGTGAACAGGTCATTGGAGGAATCATCAGCTGGAAGACCAGGAGGCTCGTGCACAGAGCAGCAAGGTAGAGCTGCGCTAACCTGGAGCTGTTCTCTCTGAAAATGTGTCCACTGTGCCCTAAGAAAAAGCAGGTGACTCATCATTGCTCTTGCTGGAGATGAGAATTTAGGGGCAAGGTGAAACTTGTGAGGAAATATTTATAACTACTACTGGGCAGCTTTAGCACATGCTAGTGCCTGGTATGAGTCTCCATGCAAACTGCATAGCCTGCAGCTGAGGTGAGCCAGGGAACCCAGGGAACAGCGACTCCAGTCACCTCTAAAAGCACAGAGAACAAGGAAATGCAGGAAAGTATTTCAGAATTGATGAGTTTTGTTTTTTAATATAATGTATGAATGTCCCTTTTTAAATAATGGCTGTTGTCCTACTGGCAAAACCTCCCCACCTCCTCACAATGGCTCTCACAGCCTCCTCCCTGCATGCTGGACATTTGCCTGTACCAACACCACATAAGCAAACACACACTTAACCCACATCTCTGACCTGCTTTGCCACACCTTGCTGCCTGCACAGGTCCTTTAATGGCTGCTTAGAAGCCACCTTTCCTCTCACAGAAGGAAATAAACATGGAGGTAGATGAGACCTTAGTGAGTCCAAACCTCTCAAACTTAATTGCACACAAATTGCCTGGAGAGCTTATCAAAGTGGAGATTCTGATCTGTGGTCCTGGTGAGCCTGAGGTTGCATTTCTAACAGTTTCCAGAGGAGCCAGTGCTCCTGGTCTGAGGACTATGCTTTGGGCAGCAAAGCTCGGCCACTAGCCCTCCGGTGCTGTGGACTGTGGAAGGTTCATGCAAGGTCTTCCAATGTTTTGCACACACTCACATATGCACACACACAGTCATTTGAACTTATAAAAATTATACTAAAGCATTATTATAAAGAATTATAGTGGCCAGGCATGGTGGTGCCTACCTGTAATTCCAAAATTTGGGAGGCTGAGACAGGAGGATCCCTTCAAGTTTGAGTTCAGCCTGGGCTACATAGTGAGTTCAAGACCAGACTGGATTACATGGTGAGACCCTGTCTCAAACCACCCCCCCCAAAAAAATTAAGAACTATAAAAGAATTATTATAAAGAAATCAGTATGTGGACAGAATCCTCTCAAATACCTAGCTAACTCCATGACAGGCAATTTGCAAGACCAGTTAAGATGGGAGTCCCTGGGGCCCTCACACCCACACACCCGGCTTCTTCAGACCTCTGTCCAGCACAAGGCTCCACCATCGCCTGCACACTGGGCACCATCTTGTGACTTGGGGACAGCCACCGGTGGGACTGAGGCTCGCAGCCCTTCCTGCTCTCCTTTCCCTCTGCACTACCACACCAGTCATCCAGCCTGGGACAAATTAAGGCCACAAATGACCTTGGTTCCAGAACTACATGAATAGCCACATCATGGTGCACAGCCTAACCCAGTACCAACACTGCAACTATGCAAGATTACGCTGGCAAACAACGGGATGCCCATCCTTTCCAAGGGCACCGTCACTAAACTTTCTTGTGAAGGGATTTCCCACCCAGCCAGGTGATTTCCAAGCAAGCTTTTCCCTCAGCTAGAGATGCCTTGGCCAACTCTCTGTCAGATGGCTGTCCTTTGGCCATCAACTCTCTGTCCAGTGGCTCCTGCAGCCCCCAGCACCCCTACTTCCTCCTGGCTTGGGTGCCCACTCAGCCACTCACCTGACTGGCCACATGCAATCTCTGCTTCAGAGATTTCAGCTAAAGATAAGCATGTGTTTTATTTTTGAGGAGGTCTGGAGGCCTCTAGGAATTTCAGTGGCAGCTGGCAAGCCAGGTGAGTCTTTTGCAGAGAACATGGAGCTCCTGAGCACGTCCTCATTGCAGGGAGTGTGACAGTGCTAGATGCTGAGACTGTCCTGGGGTTACACAGAGATAGTGCAGGCTGCCAGTTCCTGGCCAGGGCCTGCTGTCCCTGTTTCACAGCATGTATCTTCAGCAAGACCTGGTGTTACTCTTGCACCCACAGCTGTTGCATTTCCTTCCAAAATCCAAATTTGCACTTTTATAAATTGGCCAGAGTCCAACTTGTGAAAAACATTTTAAAGCTAGCAGCACTTGGTATTTCTTTTCTCACTAGCAAATGTTTCTCTAATTGCTCTGCCATCCTGGAATTACTGCCAGGCACACTGAGGAGTCTTCAGGGGGCCTTCGCTCACTGCTGTACCTGTTTGGAAAGCCGTGGGGTACCCTTTTGATTTTTGGCCCTGGTAATCAGTGGCTTATAAGTGTTGAGGGATGAGGAATTTTCCACTCACTCCACTGTGAATACAGGGTCAGCCTCTGCCTTCTTGCTGTGTGGCTTTTTCTCATACTGAAATCTCCCTCCACTGGCCCTTGATTGTTCCTGACGAATGTTCCCAGAATTGCCTACAGATGCTCTGAAAGTCACACAGCCTGGCTTTTGGAGGCTGAATCTGTCCCAGGAGGTGGCACAGGGCTTGTGATGGTGGATCCTTAGTAATTATGTGCTAAGCAAGTAAATGAGTGGACAAAGTATCTGTGGCCAATCTAGACTCCAGAGAAGGTGCCAGCACCTTGGAGTGCTGCTGTTCCTCCCAACTTGGCCTGGTCCCAGGCAGTTTTTCACACACTCTGAGCCTCCATTGGTTCACTGGAGGACTTGAATTTCTGCCTCAGAGGATCACTGGAGGAGCAAGCACCCACCAGTGTCAGGAGACTTGGAGCCACTCGGTGCATGGCAGTGACCACTCTACACACAACATGGTAGGATCCAGGTCGGCTCAGTCTGATCCCCAGCCAGGGAGCTATGGAGGGGACTGTTGGTCTCCTCAGTGGGGTCCCATTGGCCGTACAAGTCTGTTAGGAAAACCCAGGTCAGAGAGACTTCTCAACACACTGCTCCCTCTCCGGTTTGTCCCTATAGAAAATCCCTTCTGTGCACTTAAACAGGCCCAGCTGCTTCCTCACCCACTGGCACAGAGCAACCCCTCCCCAGGCTGCTCCTTCATGCTGTATATCATGCATGCACACATGTACACCCAACTCACTCCTGGTGCCCCCAGGGGGCAAGGGGAAGTTCACTGCATCGTGGAGTTAAGAATGTGTTTGTCTTGGGTCTAAAGGAAAAACATGGAAAGTCTTTTAACTTTTTTTCAAACAAAGTGGTCTCCTAAAAGTTACTTATTGATGTTTATCTTACTGTCAATCAATTTTAAATTTTAAGTTCAAAGCAAACCCAAATAGAGCATTCTTGCCAGATACTAAGGAAGGATTTTTCCTTGAGATTCCTCATGTGCTAATTATGGTACCCATTTCTGGATAATAAAAGGGGAGGGAAGCAATGTGAGGGGCAGTCCACATGCTACCAACGTGAGGACAGCTGGACCTCCCTAAGCATGCTTGCTGTTTACAGGATGATTTGCAGTGTGACATCACAAAGGGTAGTGACTTCACAAAGGATGGTGTCACACAAGAAGACATTATTTGAGATGACATTGCACAGGGTGCTGGTCATTGCTCCCTGCTTTAATTCTGGTTTCAGCAATCTGTCAGAAGACTACAGGGAGACATATGACACTGTCATTGAAAAGCCATGATCTATCCTTTGCAGGAAGGTCGCAGAAGACTCTTAGCAGGCTAGTTGCCTACAATGCTCTGCCCTGTGAACTCTGCAGTACCCAGCTCCCCTCCTTGGGGCTTGCTCTCAGGAAGGGGCAAGATGAAGAGAGAAACAAGATGAAAAGTGCTGAGGCTCACAAGCCAGCAGAGGAATAGAGCAGAGCCTTGTCTCCTCCTCCAAGAACCTCTTCTGGCTCTCTGCACACCTGGGACAAGGGCTTCATAACACTTTGTAGGGAGGGCACACGAAGGACATTCAGGTCAGACCAAAATGAGGGTGACTGTTGGAGATCAGAAAGAAGGGCAGATACACCCTGAAAGCTGCTCAAGCAAGAAGGGAAAGCCGCCCTGCTCCACGTCCTGAACCTGCTATAGTGTGATGTTCCTGTCACCTGCTTGTACCTTGGTATACCCGAGCTGGTTCCTTAGAATTGTGACACCTGGTCTGAAGCCTGAAGGTCTGTTCTAGCATCTGAGGCAGGGAACTAAGCCTTGGAGTACAGTTTCTACACTGCTCACCTGCCCTCCCAACATCACAAGCAAGTCTAGGGTCATGACCATCCTCAGATTAGATGATTTGGGAGAAAGATTCTCAGAACCCATAGAAAGCCTTACATGTTTCCTTTCACTATGGCTTATTAGAAGGATGCAGGTTAATAAGAACCTGAGGGGCACAGCTTCCGTCCCTCTCCACTGTGGCAGTGCAATGAGGAGCTGCCTGGGAGCCCACTGGGTTGATGCCCATAGCATACTTTAGGGAGCTCAGCCACAGGCAAGAGGGTGGGCTGGTGTGCTCATGCTGACCTTGTTCTCAGCCCTAGGCCCTCCCCAGATCTCTGGATCCTGTGGTTAAGACTCTGGGTGGCTGAAAGCCCCATGCAAACAAGGGTAGTGCTATTAGATCAGACCTCACAGCTACAGGGCAAGGTTGACTTTTTACTATATGTGCTAGCAAAAACTCCAGCTTTCTCAGAAAGAGCCCCTCTCCCAACTTCCCAGATGCAATGCAGAACTCAGAGGCAGAAGAAGAAAGCTATTCACCATCATTTGACTGATAAGGTGAAGCCCTGGCTGCGGCAAGTCTAACCCAGATGAGCTTCGTTTTCAGCTTCTGAGAGACATGAGCACCCTGCCTCTCCAGGGCCCACAAGTCTGATGTGAGCCCCAGACTGATGGGCAGCAGGTGGGGTCGGGTGGCTTGCCAGCTTGGAACAATAGCAAGTTTCATGAAACGTGATTCTGTCAGAACACACATGGTGTATTTTAGACCACATGCTGTATATCATGCATGCACACATGCGCACCTCAGTACTTTATTGCCCACATCATGAGCAGAGATAAGCCACTGCTGCCTCTGGGTTCACAGGCTACACGAGGAGTGTGATTTGTTGTGTGGGCCAGCAGGGAAGTTGAAACGGGAGAAACAAGACTATAGGTTTGTTTCTAAAGGCAATTTTACTGCAGTATTTCCACTAGCATTAACAGCTGACTACCAGGAGAAGGGCGGGCTGTGACTGCACCCCTGAGAGAGAGCCTGGAAGCAGCATTTCCTCACGCAAAGCCTGGGACAGAGAAGTTTCACATATTGTCCTTGTCAGTTCTTCTCCTCTTCAAAGATAGAAAACAGACCAGTCCAGGGGGCAGATCACCCAGCTCTGTGCAGAGCATCCCAGGTCCGTCCCAGGGATGGGCACCATTGGCTCAGAGCTCCCTGGCCTGGAGGAAGAAAGAACTTCCTGGTCTGTTCAGCTTTGACCTCCTTTTCAGCTGTCACCTTGAGAACTGGACTTGGAGGAGAGCACCTCATATGCATGAACATACTCAGCACTTTCTGAGATAGGAAACAAAAGGGTGATCTCATGAGTCATGGGAAGGATGTAAAAGTGGTGGAAGCTTTGCTTGGAAAACAAGCTGCAACCTCAGCAAATCAGAGAAGGCAGAGCTGGAAGCCCCGTAGGCCTGGGGGAGGGGGAGTTTGGAGAGAGAAGCTGTGGACAAATGACTTGTGTGTTTCCCTTTTGGAGAGGAACAAATGGACAGCTGTGTGTCCAGAAATTCTCTCCCCTCTCCCATTGCTTCACCCAAAGGAGTGGGTCTAGAGAAGCTGTGGTTGCCTGTGAAGTCCAACGCCTTCGTCCCTCCAGAACCCATAGACTCCTCCTCCAGCCCCTGTAGGGTTCATCTAACCTCACGTGACACAGCAGGAAGGTCCATCGCGACAGATCTGCTTACCTGCCTGGTCACTTGGGTCACAACATCATGATAAACATGTCTACTTACAAGGCCATACTTATCACCACATCATAATGGTGCTTCTCTTGCTGTCAACTTGATAGGGTGAGTCTGATATGAGATGCAGGTATCCTAGGCAAATTGGTGGGGGAGACTGAGTCAAAGCAATTAAGCTGCCAATAAAGTGTGTGCGAAGGACAAGCACATAAGCTAACATTGCTGGATCACCTCATGTCCCTATTCCTCACTACTTGACTGAAAAGTTTTCTCCCAGACATGGCTGAGAATCTATTCTGACATAGGCAGGCATTCTTACGAAAAGTCTGTGTGCTCCCTGCCCGGCGTCAGCAATATTCTGCACAAACTTAATGAGGTGTCTAGCTCTGTACCCCACAATTTAAAGTCCAGAGGGAAAACTCAGGTGATTATAGTTTGGGCAGATATATTTTAAGAAAAATTGCTAAAGGAAGTGGAATTACTTAGCTTAAAGGAGAGAGAAGACAGGCTGTAGTCATTACCCACAACACTCTACGCCTCTATTTTTGGCACCTGCATCCCCATCTCAGAGGTTTGGGAATTAGGCAGATAATCACAGCAGTCATTTGCTGCTACCAGCCACGGCAAGTCGTTGGGCTGGTGGGGACCAGAGCGCAGCTCCTGGCCACCTGCATATTTTGGGTTCATTTTTGCCCTGTGTACATAGAATCCTACCTCTTCATTGAAACCAATATTTAACTCTCAGACAATGAACACAAATTAGGATTTTATCTCTTCCTCTAAATTGTATTCAAGATGTTGCCAAACTTTTCTCACCTGTGAAATGAGAGCAGGGCCAAATGGTTGGTCACTAAGATTAAGTCATCAGTAACTTAAAATTTCAGCTCTGGAACACTGCACCCGGTATGAACATTGCACAGCATAGTGCCCTCACCCCCAACCTGTGGGGACATTGGAGCTGCTGCTCAACACCCCAACATTTGCAGGGTGACTCTCAGAGATTGTCCTGCATCTGTAGTTCCCTCAAGTCAAGGTTGAGTGAGAACCAGTGTGGCATCACTCAAATGTCGCATGTTCTGTGCTGTCCTGGAGCAGAGATGCCAGCCCATGACAACCTCAACCCCTCACTGGAGCCTCTTTCCTCCAAAACCCATAGCACAGAGCTCAGGCCCAGATCTCATGACCATAGCTGACTACAAGAGTCTTTCTTGTCCTGGACAGCACATCAGCAGACCAGCCAGACCTCCCTCGGGGCTTTACCAAGCTACTTTTTGCTGGAGTTGCTAAAACGAAACTGGAGCGATCAGGGCCCGGGCTGTTTGTGGAAGCACAACCTCAAGCAGAGCCCAGAGAGCAGTGGTGGTGAGACAGACAACAAACGTGAGCTGCCCCCAGTGCAGTGCATCAGCTGGGGCAGGCTGACAGTGGAAGATGAATTTCTCCACACACAAAGTCAGTCTGGAAGTACGTGTCATTTCAACTGAGAGTCCTGGCTGACCCACATGTTTCTATAACATCTGTTTTCAGTAAATCATTCCCAACACTCAGTGAAGAAAGTGTTTTTGCAAAATCTCCCATTTTATCTGATTTGAAGTTGGGGTTGTATAGGCAGAACTCATTTCCCTTGTTCAGTGTGAGGAAATTAAATAAATTAGGGTTTCATCTGTCTAACTTGCATTCACTTGACTGCTCTATGGTTAGGAATAGCTCTTTAAATTATCAGTAGTTTGCAAAATTATAAAATAACATTTTGTAAAATGTCGCCTAGGCTAGCCTTGGTCCATCAATCAGTCAGTTTCACAAGTTAAATTACAAAAGCCAAAGAGGAGGTAACAGGGGGTCTCCCAGTCATGCACCTGGTGCTGCAGGTACAGAGGACCAGAGAACTGCGAGGTTCCCTTTCACAGGCTGTATGCTCCCCACCTTCTGCGGCTATGAAAGTTATATAAGTTCTTTGTGAAAAACACAGGAAAGCAAAAGAGAAACTTGAAATCACTGAGATTCAACTGCTAGAGATCACGACTCTAAGTCTAGTCCTGTGGGCTCCGCCCTTTGCTCTTGCTTACATACAGAGCATCGGACACCAGCCTGCACCTGTGAGCAGGCAAACACTGAACACCTCTACAGCTCCCCAGGTCCCAGCACCCACTGCACAAAACCCCATGTCACAGCCCGGGACTCGAAGCCTTGGGAAAAGCCAGTTGTTCCACAAGCAGATACAGTGAGTTGGCCAGCATGATCTCAGATCACTGAGAGAATCACACCTGCATGTCTGCCAGCTCCAGACAATTGACCTCAGGCCACACAGTGCAGTTTCACATCGGCCTATTGGTAGCATGTTATGAATATTCTTTGCAAATATTCTAATGGCTGCACAATGTCTCTACATCATGTGGCTCTGGTATAATCTACCACACTGATCCTGTGTGGGTGGACATTTAGATAGTTTCCAACTTTTCAATGTTTTGAGCGTAGCTTCTATAAATATTCTTGGACCAAAATATTGAAGACTTTGAGAGTCAGATGAGGAGTCCTGGTGGCATTTTAAGTTAGGAGGTGCTAACAGAAAGAATAGGTGGAACTCGGAAAGGAGGCCTTCCCCCAAAACCCAGTCACTGGCCACCTTCTGATCCTCTGGGTGCCTTTTAGTGTCTGCCCTGTCTAATCATCTTCTGGCCTCCCTTATGCTCAGGACAGGAAGTACTTGGCCTTTTCATACCTTTATTAACCCCTGGACTCATTAACCCTTCACAATAAAAGCAGCTGACTCCAGCATGGTAGAAAATGTCTGCTGTTTGCTGCTCACCTGTCTGAGTGGCTTTGTTCTAATTGGACCTGGTGAGAGGGCTTAGCATTCCCACACTCTGAGAATCATCTGTCACAGAATCATCTGTGATGCCAACTCTGCTCTTCCCTATCTTGGGCTGTGCTTTTTAGTCATCCACCAGGTTTGGTTTTCCATAGAGATGATTACCTAGGGTGTTCTTCCATGCAATGTTCCAACCTCCACCCTGCTGAAAGCAAGAGCTGTTTGACATACCTCAGACACCCAGGGCTCAGCACACCTGGCCCCAGAAAGTGATTAGTATGACATGAAAACAGGTATTTATTGGACTGGACACAGCTAAACAATCCACTCCCAACATAGATGATAAAGGGTTCCATTCTGCACAAAGACAAGAGAAGTGACTGCTCAGAATGTCACAGTCTGACATAATGTGGTAGAAAAGCAAGTGCTGGTCACCTAGAACCTTATTACAGTTGCTAGTCAGGATTAACCAATGCAAATAACTTAAGTGTGAGTCTGCTGAATTTGAGATTGTTTCCAAGAAGCATGGCACAGCAAAACTGAATGTAAACTCGTCAGAGCTACATTGTGACAGACAGGAAAGGATTTCTGCATTCCACCATGCCCTTAAACAAATGAGACATTCCAGTGGACACATGGGGTGCTAACTGGAACACATGCATTTCAGAATAACAAGAGCAATTGGGAGAAGTGTTATGTGATCATTAAAAGTCATGAAAGTTACAGATATAAAAGTGACACAGCAGTGCTCGCCAGCTTCAGCCATACACAGTTCATGGGTCAGGGAGACAAGGAAGGCCCTGGCCACAGAAAATACAGGTTACTCTTCCCACATCCCTTGAGTATGAAAATGTAAGAGATGAAATTCTTCCTTTGTCAAGAAGCTAGGTAAGAAGCTACCTGCTCATCTTAGGAAAGAATCAGCAATAGTAACTTTAGCGATTACAATATAGTACTCACATGTGAATATACTTACAGGATTTTAGTTTACACAAATTTCCACAAGTGAAATATTGGCTGCTGCTGCTTTAAACCAAATGCAGTTGTAGAAACAGAGCAAGCAGTTTCATCAATACCGTGTGAGGCAGACAGAAAGATGCACTGAATCAACAGTATGTCCATTGTGACAGATCAACTCCCTTTAGAGCTTGGGTAAGATGAGGAAAGAGAATAGTGATAAATGTGGAGTTCAAAAATTTAGGATAGACGATGAAAAGTAGCGAACAAAGGGAGAAACTGATAAAGCTCAAAGAGACCACATGTTCCCTGAGATGGGAATGTTTGATCTATCAAAAGCTGGGGCAGCAGAGTAGATAAGAGAGTGTGACTGGCTGAGAAGAGCCCTGGTGGGAAAGAGATGCATCTGGGAGAACTGAGTCATGGCAGGAAGAGAGATAATGCTGCAAATACTCAAGAGAGAGAAAAATCAAAGAACAGTGCAGGAAGAAACGTTTGGAAACAACAACTGAGCGTGCCAGAACGGCTGGCTCTGGAGAAGGGCTGCACCTCCTGACGGGAAGCCGAGTGCCGCAGGCTTCCGAGAGGGGCAGTCCTCAGAAACGGACCTCTGTTTTCCATGCACCATGATGGAAAAGGAAAAAGCAAGAGAGAGCCAAGCACCAGCGCACAGGCAAGGACGTGAGTGCCTCCAAGCACACAGAGTCTGGAGCAGAGGTGGCATCTGTGGGAGGGAATCTTCCGAGCAAACAGAAGGAAGGCCAGCACTCTCCAGGCCGCCTTCCAGGTCCCCAGGGGAGCTGGGACAGGGCGAATGGGCAGAAAGGAAGCAGAGTTTACCAGGTTTCTTTGCAGGGTGCCATGTATTTTTTTCATTTCTTTTTAAATGGAGTATTGCTATGTCGCCAGGCTGACGTTGAACTTGCAGCAATCCTCTAGCCTCAGCCTCCTGAGTGCTGAGATCACAGCCGTGCAGCACCATAACTGGCTCATAGTATTTTTAAAGGGGCTATGGTGGTGGTTGTAAATACAGTTAATGGCCACTGGACTGTGCGTTTTAAATGAATAAAGTGCCAGGCATAGCGGCACCCACCATAGCAATGGAACAGCTGTGGCTTTACCTGCATTCATCTTGAGATAGCCCCATCCTCAAATCCCTTGGTGACTCCTGAATCACTGCTGGTGTGAAGCTGTCTGACCCATGATCTCTGCTCAGATAAGCTATAGTTTTATTGTACCTCAGTTTACTTGTTCTACATCTGAATATTCATTTATTTCCTGTTTTATACATTCAATGAACATGCATTAACCTCATACTTAAGTGCCAGGCTCTATGCTAAGGATTAATAATCCAAAAAGAGAATATGCCCTGCCCAGAAAGTTTAGTGTCTGCTAAGGAGATGAGTGTAAATGTGCATTTACATTTTTCCACAGAAGTAAATTATTAATGACAGGTCGAGGCAATGCTCACATCAGGGATTTTCCACTAATAGTGTACCAGACTCAGTGATGTGTTACAACGGTCAGGAAAGGGTGGGAAAACATCCATGAAGAAGTCTATGGCAAAGGATCTCATGAGAGTGAAAAGCTGACAAACTATCTGTCAAGTAAGAGTTTCAGTTAAAGTATGGTACTAATCACAAGATAGAATTCCATTTAAAATCTCTCAAAATGATGGTGGAGACTACAAAACATTGAAAATATTTATTTCCTATTATGGAATAAAAATCCAGTAAGTACTATGATGTCACTTTTGTATATACAAACTGCTTTTGTATAAAAGCAAACAAAAATATTTTTGCATAAAAATGATGAAAGTGTTAATGGGCATCAAAATACTAACAGTAACAGCATCTGGATGAGGGGGCTGTAGGTGGTTTATTTTCCCCTTCCTAAAATACACACAAAAGTGCAAATCTACCACATTAACTTACTATTCAGAAAAAGCACCACAACATGATCCGGGGCTGGCAGGGTCACTGCCACCACCTGTCACCCATCTGGGCTGTGTCCTTGAGAGAACAGCCCCACATCCTGACATACAGTCACAGGGACAGAGCTGCACTAGTGACCTGTTCAGGTACTTCCTTGGGCTAGGGATATAGCTCAGTGGCATAAGTGCCTGCCTGGCAAGTGTAAGGTCCTGAGTTTGATTCCCAGTGCCAAAAAAAAACAAAAAACCTCCTTGATCCTGACTCCACAACCCCTTGGCTGGCAGATGCATTGTGTTTCAACAGTCTTGACCCACTCTGGATTGTTACATGTTTTGTAAGCCCCTAACATCATGTTAATAACTGGTTTGTTTACCACAAGGTGGCACATCCTAGTACTAACCCCTCAAATACCAAAGCAAAGAGCGAAGCAGGTCCTGCCACTATTCCCAGTTATAAATGAGGACCCAAAGCAGAGTCACACTGACCTCTGCTGTCCCTGGGGCCATGAGGACATCCTGCATGGATCCTGAAAAGAAGGTGGTGATGATGGGCCCAGCCAAACACAGTCACATCAATCAGACCACGTCAGACCACATTTGATGTCTTCCTTGGGGTTCAAATGCCTGACTGATCACACTGCAACTTTTGAAAGGCATCTAATTAACACTGACATCCTTCCAAACAACATAGGAAATGTCAAATGGCTGGAACAGCACAGATGGTAGGGAGAGCCAGGACTGGCGGGACACCCAGACCCGCAAACAGTGGTTCTTAGTAAGAAACAGAGGCAGCACTGGTTGGAGGGTGGGCGCAGCATGTGTGTTGTTTCTGACAACACAGCCCATATTGATGGCTGGAGGATGCATCATGATTGACCAATTTTCCAGTGGCTCAAGGTATGAAAGGAGCAGGGTGAATTAAGATTCTGAAGCATAGGCTAACTAAACAGGTTAGCAAAAACTAATGAGATGAAATTCAATGGAATAAAAAGAAAAAACTGCACACACAGACTTGGAGACCTGGAGACTCAGTCAACCAAAGAAAGGGTTGTTGGCAAATGTGCAGCAATGCCAGTCAATAAGGGTGAGCAGTCTGATTGGATAAACTGAAGCATAGAGTCTGCACAAGAGAGGAGATGGGCTAGTTCTACTGCACACCCATAATGATCCACAGTCTTGCCACGAAGGAAGGCTCTGAGAGGGACAACCAGGGTGGAACAGGAGGGCCTAGAAGGCAGAACAGTGCAGGCTGAGGGAAAGCCGAGAGCAAGAGACCACCGAGACTCCTCACAGGCATACCTGTGAAACACTGCCCCTGTGGGGCTCGCCACGTGCTGGGTGCAGGATGAGCACCTCCTATGAGTGGCTGTGTTTACCTATGCATTGTCATGTTCAAGGGATTGCCAGCCTGTTCTGTCCCTGATGACCACAGCCCTGTGAGTCAGACTGCAAACAAACCAAACCATCCACACCCACACCTCTACCCAGAGCTGATCATGTCCCATGGGAAGTGGTGGACTTTCAGGTGGAGCCTGGCCTCCTGAGTTCTAAATCAAAGAATACTTCTAGGGAGAAAAGGCCGCCCTTTGCAGGCCTGGTGTTCTGCAGAAGCTACAGAGGAACATTTCCCTCTCTCGATGCCATGAGGACACAGATCCACAAGGGTCTGTGCCCAGGCCAGATCCCTCCCCAGGGCCCTGCCATCTGGGGTGGACAGCAGGCACCTTTGGCCCAGCTGAAGGTCTCCAGACCCTACAAGCACTGACTTCTCCCTTGAATGTAAAATCACAGCCCCGGGGTCTCTGGCCACTGGCCAGGGCTGTGGTTTGAGTTGGAGACCCTCTTTCTCCCCCTGGGGTGCAGCTGCAGGAAGGAGACAGCTGTAGCTCTGGAATGGCCTCTGGGCATGAGTGTGCATACATGTGTGAGCGTGCTTGTTGGGGTGTATGAGTGAGTGTCTGAGCCTGTGTGAGCCTCAGCATAGGGAACCGTGTAGCTTGTGTGTGGATGCGGTGCGGTGATTATGATTACCAGCATGAGAGCAAGTATGAGAGTGACTTCGTGTTTGACGGTGTGGTTGTATGCGTTTGAGCCTGCGGGAGTATATGCATGTGAAAGCGTGTGTGGATATCTGTGTGCCTATATGATTATGCGTCTTGTGAGTGCTATTTAGTGGAAAGTGTAGGAGGAGTTCGTGTGTCTGAGTGTGTGCGCGCGTCCGTGTCCCTCGATTGTCCTGGGCCAGGCGCTAGAAGATGACGAGTCTCCTTTCTATTCACAGAGAGGGTGGGGAAGGCCGGTGGGCCCAGCCCTGCGGGGTCCTAGCCCCAAGGACCCCCTTGGCACGAGGGGGCGCCGTGGCACCGCATGCTGGGACACGCGGACCGGTGGTCGGGGGTGGTGCGCTGGGCGGTGCCGGCTCAGGTCGGCCAGCTCCGGACACCCAGCTCCACCCCAGGAGCCTCCGGCGGGCGCGCAGACCCCGCAGTCGAGGTAAAGTTGCGAGGGGCGTGGGCCAGGGTCTCCTCCGGGTTCCGCTCGGAGAGGGGACTCTGTGGGGGCGCGAGCGCGGCACTGTCCGCTACAGCCTGGCCAGAGCACGCGTTTCTCGCTCGAGACGGCGCTGGGGCCCAGGGTGCAGGGGCTCCCTGGGTGTGGGGCATCGGGGTGGGGAGGCGGAGGTGCTGTAGGCGCCGCCCCACGTTGCAGTCGGAGGCGCCGGCCGCGTCGCGCACTTTCGTGGAGGTCCGCGCGCCCGCAGCCGGGTCCAGCCGTCGCTGCCGCCCGCGTCGATCTTGCAGGATCCGGGTGAGAGGGTCGGGAGGGCCAGGGCCGCCGGCGGCCGCCCCAGGTCAGAGAGTGAGGGCCGGCCCGGGGCGGAGAGGCGGCCGCCCCCACGGCCGGGGGACGGCGAACGCGGCCCCTCGCAGCCGGTGCGCCAGCCTTCCCGACCGCGGGGCGCGGGCCGGGCCCAGAGGGTCCGTCCTCGGGCAGCCGCGAAGCTGCAAACTGTCCCGGCCCAGACGAAACTGGGCAGCGGCCAGCTCCGGACAGCGGCTGGGGCAGAAGTGTTGGGGGCGCGGACCGGGTGCAGGCCTCCGCAAACACATCCGGGGGTTCGCTGAGCGCCTCTGTGCCCGCGACGCTTCCCCAAGCCCACAGGTCCTCGGCAGCTCAGGGCGCCCCGGTGCGCGCATTTACTCCGCAGTCCCGATGTGGCGGGTACAGCCCGCCGCCGCCTGGCTTCAGCCTAGAACGGCGCGGCCGAAGCTGTCTGTACCTCGGGGCCCGTTCTCAGCTTCTGCAGACCCTCCCGGGTTCGCTTCGCGTGGCTTGAGCTGGGTTCTCCTTTGCCCTTGGAATTTTGGAAGTCTTCCTCGCTGCTCCCAGCGAGCCATGGTCCTCTCCCTCTAGCCGCAGAGATGACTGTCAAGCCAGGCTTCGGAGCAGTTTAAATAATGGGCCCTGACCCGCTTGGGAAGTCTCTGGTCTGCTAAGCGATGGTCCATTCCTCAATCCTGCCCTGGGGTCAGTTAGGGCAGAGTACTCTCCCATAGGCAGTTTTCACTTCTGCTGAGAAGTCAGAAGGATACTCCAGCCCCGAGGAGGCAAAGGAGAGTGGAATCCCCTATCCCTCAGTCCCTGCCCTGTCCTACCCTTTGGCTTGCCTTGGGGTTGGCATCGAAGGCCTTAGTGCTTGTTGTCAGTGGGTTGGAACTGCTCTGCATTCTCTTAATCTGGGGGCACTGTGATGCATTTGGGGATGAATTCCACCTGGTGGTGGGTCTCTGTTCAGCACTAACCACACAGATGGGATTATGCAGCTGCCCAGAAATGACTATTGTTTCTGTGTCTTAGTTGAGGAGAAGCTATGAAAACAACTTTCAGATTGTTTCCAAGGCCAGAGACAATTTATATATTCCACTTTGCAAAAAATTTTTTATATCTTGAGATTTCCATAATTTAAGAAACAAATTGGGTGTTTGTGGAGGCATGAGGAGGAAGGAAGGAGGGGAGCGCCTGGCGGACACAGCAGGGAGTAGCGTGGTCTTCCTTTTCAGCACCTGGCAGAGTCCTGCGTGGGCCAGATGCTCAGAAGAGTGTGTGCAGGCTGATTATTTGAGTTGTAATGAAGAGTTTCTACCTAGTGCATGGCTGGGAGTGGTATTATCATAATCACAGGTGTACGTGCCATAATTAGTAGGTCGTGTATAACACATAGGTCGGTGGGAAATGATAAGATGCTGGGTTTGCTGTGGAGAATACATACCCTTGAGGACGTGCTCCCTCTGATCTGCTATGACATGCTTTCTCCCTCGTGCCATGGTCTGGACTGGTCTTTGGGAAAGAGTGTCTTACCAGGCACCAGGCAGGCAGGAGGAGCCAAGGGCTGTTTGGAGTGGGAGGCACTGTCGGCTCTGCAGCCCTGTGTGGTATGGATGTGTGGGGCAGATTGAGTGGTGACCCTGGGATAGGTAGGCACTGGGTGGGGGAGGTCTGCAGTAGGAGAATGCGCCCAAGGAGTTCAAGATGGCCATGTGGGTCTGAACATCTGAGCACCTTCCTGATGGTAATTTCATGAGGAACAGAGGCATTTAGGGCTAACACTGTGTCCAGGAACATTGTCTGAGCCCAGGAACCTTGACTGCTGGTGGTCAAGTGTGGTGTGCCCCCTTCCTCCCTGCTGTGAGAAGGGCTGATGACCCAGTTCGAGGGCTGGCTCAGCTCTCCCTCACAGTGCCCAGAGCCCTGCAGGGAGAGGTCCTGTGTGCCCACAGCCCAGAGTGCTGCTCTCAGCCCACCCAGTCTGCCTGAGACAGAGCTCTCAAACAGGAGGCTCTCTGCACCTTCCAGCTTGGAAGGCACCAGAGTCCCTTCTGGTGCCAGAGAACCACCCTGTCTCTTTCACAGTGGAGCTACCTCTTGGGAGATTTCCAGTGGTTCCCTTTTCATAACTAAGCTGAAGCTGACCAGCTCAGCTGGGGTCTGACTTGCCAGGCATATCATCTGTGGGCACCTAAAGCCTCTGAGGGGCTCCCCTTACTGCACACGTGGGTTTTGAAGAAAAGCCTAGGCAGCCATGAGAAGCAGCTGTGGACCAGCGCTGGATCCCCTGAGGACAGAATAGGGAAGTGGGCCTCACTGGCTGCAGAGGTGGACAAGCATGTAGACTGCATGTAGTTCCAGTCAGATGGGAAGGCCACTGAGTGCTGCCTTCCCCCTCAGTCTCAGAGGCAAACATGCATTGTAACAAAGGAAAATCAGTAATGCAGTTATTCAGAAAGAAATACCCAATATTTTCATTTGTGAGTTTAGAAATGTAAATTTTGGAAGTATTAAAAATAGTACAAAAGACCTTCTTAGTGCTTTCTTCAGTGAAGGAAAGCGACCTGCAGAGTGGAAATACACTCATGGTGCAGGCAAAGGCCCCTCCTCCCAGTGAGGCGCCCACGTTCGTGCCCACCTCAGGAAACCTGGCTGCTCACAGTGCAGGCCCCCTTTCCTCCACCAGGCGCCTGTGCTCCACTGTGAGTGCTCAATGTGGCACCCACCAGGAGCGGGTGGGACACTACTGTGGCCAGGAGCCTGAGTGGTAGTTTTTAGAATGTAATGACCTTTCGGGGTACTTTTAACCTTCTCAGATATTTGCACAATGGAGTTTAAATGTTAAATGAGACTTGGGTGGTGTTGGGTGCATGAAATCAAAGGCTGGAATTTAGGGCCCAGCAGAGCCTCAGAAACCCTAGGGTTGATCTGAATATGGCAGCAATTTTAACTAAATTCCAGCCAGGCACATTTATTTCTGCAAAGGGTCAGCTGTGGTGGGAAGGGCTTGTGGTCACTATGCCTGACCCTCAGCTCCTCTTACCCCACAGCTGCCTAGCTCCTGGTGCCACCTCTAGCTGGGGGCTTTTTAGGGACCCAAATATGTCCTGGTGTTGTCACACATGGCTCTTCACCTGCATGTGGAGGGGAATCAGTGTGTCTTCTGATGCCCTCACATACTTCCCCTGCAGTTGGTGGGGATCACAGTCTGTTATGTCCTGGACCCCACTGTGGTCGTTCCAATGTGGTGGGTGAGGGTGGGCTTGGGATGTGGATTCTGAACATATATTCCAGGTAATTCTCATTGTTGGGAAGCTTCGGATTTGTCAGTATTCTAAATATTACTATAATGGACCATACTTACAGGTACATGTTTGAAAAGTTGAATTTAGTTGACAGTTGTAAGCTGAGAAAGCTGTTGATACCGATACCAACTCTTACTCAGGACACGGGTCCCAGGTCCAGCCCACTGCAACAGGCATATCAGCACTTCAGTCTCTGGGACTCTGGAGAGAGGCTGACTATGAGGGTCACACATGGCTCCTCGGAAATGTCCTGGTGGCTGAGAGATACAAGGAAGTCATGTCCCTTGCTGTGCTGCTGGCGGACAAAGACCCTCACCTCCGGGCACCCTCTGGACCGTGGCTGTACCCACCAGCACTCACAAGGACAGCCTCTGCTTCTGCTCCAGATATGTAGTTTTGGACATCACACATGACCACGTCCCAGGGAAAGATGGAGCTTTTCATTCATGACCTCTCTTCTCATCTGTGGTGTGTTCTGCAGTGTTCTTGGTGGCTTTCTCCCACCAGTTTTATTTGTCACATTGCTGGCACAGGTTTCTTCCCAGATCACCCCTTGGGTAGCTGCTGTATGCTCTGAGCCCTGGCACACAGCAGGGACTGTAGTGTTTGGTAACTACCACAACACAGCTGTGCATATGGCTGTGTGACCCAAAGTAGGTTAAGCTGGCCAGCATTGCTGAACACGCAGTCAGGGCTGGGACCTGTGCTGGGGGTGATGTTAGAATTAGACGTTTAATTCAAGCACTGACAACTTGTAGTCTCATGTGGGGGAGGAAGAAATGCACACATGTGCACACATACCATGGGCCTGGAAGGCAGCACAGGCAGGCTTTGATGAGCAGATAGGTAACGGAGAGAAACTGAAGTGAAATCCCAGAAAGGCAGGTAGGTTTGCCTAGCCAGGTCTGAGCTAGGCAGTCCACGTGTTTGTGCTTGTTCACCAAGATCTTCCTTATGCTACTGCGACAATGAAACATAGGTGTATTGATCAGTTGTGTTACTATGACAAAATACCAGAGAGGCTGCTTTAAAAAGAAAAGCAGTAGCTCGTATCTGTAATCCTAGCTACTCAGGACACTGAGAGGAGCATTTCAAGTTCAAGGCTAGCCTGGAAAACTTAGTGAGAACTTGTCTCAAAGTAAAAAATAAAAAAGGGTAGGGACATTGCTCAGTGAAGAATACTTGCTCAGCATTGCAGGGTTCTGGGGCAATTTCCCACTTCTGCCAAAAATATATAAATAAGTAGGGTAGGGTAATGAGGATGGGGGGATTCCTTTGGGAGGTACAAAAGCACCCATCTTCAAAGATGGTAGATAGGCAGGGAACCAGGTTCACTATGGTCAAGCCCCCACTGACAAGCCCTCAAGGCCATCGGGGGTCCAGTCGAGTCAGTAGGGTCACCCCGCGAACCACCAGGCACCATCTCGATGCAGTGCGGGGTTGCCCCCTAGAACCACCGGGCTCTGCCCCATCGAGGTGCTCCCAGGGGCCTGATCGAGTCCACGGGGTCACCCCCGTTTGGGTCATGGTTTTAAAGGCTGGGAGTCCAGGCGGGTACAAGAACTGATGGGCACAGGGCTGCACCCCACCATAGCAGGAGCTCTGTGTGTCTCTTCTAGCCTTGCTTCTTGTCTTATAAACTAGTGATGATTAAATCAAGGGTCTCCATCCTGATGACTCTGACTAGACTAGTCATGTCTCTTAGTATCAAAGTCACATTGTTTCCACCCTCTCAGTACATTAGTACAAGACTTTGGGGATTGAACTCCCGACAAAGTTCAGTCATGTTCAAGCTGTGACAGAGGTGATAGGAAATGAGCCATTTGAGCTGTGAGATCCTATCTCCTTGGACAAGTACCTGGATCTCAGGTCCTCATCATCACAGTTGGTCCAGGATAGCTCCCTACCCAGCGCTCCTTCATGCTGTGTTGTGCTGGTTGGTGTTTTGTTCACAGAGCCAAGGAGCATTTTGCCCCTGAAGCTCACAACCGGGTGTCTGTGTGCTTCTGGGCCTTTAGGGCTCAGTAGGTAGGAAGACCTGGAGCACCCACTGCCTATTAGTTGGGTTCGATCTTTTGGGTATTTCATGTTGCCTGTGTATGACTTTGCTCACCTCTGGGATCTTTCAAATGTTTCATCAGTCTGCAGTCAGGTAGGAAGAAAGTATTCTAGAACAGAGGTTCTGTGTCCTCTCACAAGTGTTTTTCGTCAGACTAATTCTCACTAGGAGGATGCTTCAGAACACAGATCCACTGCCTACCTCCTAACATGTTGGGACAGTGTGGAAATAGCATCTTGTGCTCTTTTCATATATGAACGTTGCTTTTAGACTGGGATGTGGCCCCTCACAGACCAAAACAGAAGGTGTAAAATGCTCCTCAGAGAACAAAACAGCATTTCTTCCTTCCTTTTCAGTTTACAGGAATCAAAAATGTAAGTTGGCTCAGGGTAGAATTAGAAATTAACAACAGAAGGTTTATACCACTCTCTTCTTTCACATCTGCTCATGGATCTGTGCAGGCCCTCAGATTTCCATCAGGGACAAACTCTTTTTTTCCACACACTTGATACTCAAAAATCACTTGTTTTTCTGTCATGCCACTAAAATGTCACTATATCCTTTGAGGCGGAGTGTTTATGTACAGAAGGGAAATTGATACTACTGTTACTGATTTTTTACCTCAAACTGGACTTTTTGTCTCTTGAAACTGTGGAACCAATAACAAACCCAAAGACCAACTAAGCAGTAAAGGATTTTATTCCTGGCCAAGAGTAGAAGTGGAAGATAAATTCACAAATCAACTTCCCCTCCTGTTGGGAACTAGAAGATATAGGATTAAAGAAGTGAGGGGGAGGTAGAGGGTAATAAAAGGGAGCAATTAGTCCTGTTTCCAGGAAGTGGGCAGAAATTTTCCCAGAATCTTCTTGTTCTTCTTTTTGCTGCCTCGTTTTGCTCCCATGATGATTCTGTCCAGTTGTAGTCATGGCAGCTATCAATTGTCATGGTGTTGAAGGAGGTGTCCTTTAGCACACTGATGGGATTGTAACAAAGTCAGAGGTTCTCTGATTGTCACTCTGGCAGCATTCTCAGATTCAGCCGATTTCAGTGAACCAGGCTGAAGAGGGACCTCTGGCCTCCAGGCATCCTGTCCCTGGAGACAAGGTCAGGTTACCTCAGCAGTACAAACTCTAGACAGGGTAAATTACTAGATGGACATTGAGGTCTTCCTTCTCCTGAGTGAGTGAGAACCCTTTTCTGACACGGTCTTGTGCCTAGCTGGTCCTTTCTCCCTCATGGCCACATATCTTCCATTACCTGGCAGTGCTCTGAGTGTCCGTCTCCGTCTCTGAAGCCTGTTGTAGAGCGCCCCACGTGACCTGAACCTGAATCTGCACTTTGGCAACTGGCAGAGTGTTAGCAGGTTCACCTGTGGCTGGGGCATCTGCGCTGTGTCTCACTTACTTCTAACTGACCCATCTCTATCAGACAGCACAGCATAGATGCCCTGCTGAGGGAAAGATGTGCAGAAAATGGAATTTGACCCAATGCCCGGCTGCTGTAGGTTTATAGAAGCTTCCTCAGGGCCTCCTTCATTGTTGCCCCCACTCTAAGAGGCCTCAGCCTTTAGGGCTGCTGGTGTTGCTTGTGTTGCTGGGCTGTGGCCAGTGTTCTTGTCCTCTGCAGGCATCTTCTCCCAGGGCTGCTCATCTGGCTCCCTTGGGGGTTGGCAGGTTGGTACATCTGAAAGAAATACCAGGAGGGTCCATCAGAACCATCAGGCAACTTAGTGAAGGCCTGCCTCAAAATTTAAAAGGAAGGGGGCAGGGATGTAGCTCAGTGGTAGGGAACTTGCCCGACATCTGCAAGGCTCTGGGTTCAATCCCTGGTACTGGGAGTGGGGAGCTTTCCTGTGATAGATGGATTTGATTTTGAAGGGAAAAGAGTGGCCAAGTACCTTTTGCTCTACAAAAGCTAGGCCTGGAGGGCTACAAGAGATGCGCACATTTCCCCATTAGTCCTTCAGAAGACACAGATTTGGGGATCTGGGGCACCCCTGAGTGTGGGACCCCCAGTAGAGCAGTCATCCTGTGTACCTCCGTGACTCATCTGACCTTTCTCACCTCCTCCTTCCTCTGCCCCAGAGTGGCTACCCCCCTTCTCCTTTTCCTCTCCTGTGGCACTGCAGATTATTAATTAAAATTCTTTCAGAGTTTTATGAATGGAGATAGAGTGGGAAAAAGACATTTGCATTATTCCCACTCATTGTTTTTCTTCAAGAAATGGATAATGGGCTTGTTTCAAATTGAATGAAAAGGGTGCTAACACATGCGGATGGGAGCATAATGTGTCATTTGTTCTCTTGTGAGCATTAAATTGCTTCTATGAAGATTTGATCATGGACTCAACTGGGAGATGTCAGGGACATTCACTGACCCCTGAGCAAAGCTCAGGACCCTTGGTATGTGGGTGGCGAGGGTCCCTGCAACCCTAGTGGCAGCCTGGAAATGCTTTAAATCCAGAGTTAGCTGACTTATGTGCAGAGGAAATGCCTGAAGGCAGTGGCTGCAAGATCTGTTGTCACACAGTTGCCACATCCTTTGTTACATCCTGCCACACAGTGGTGCACCTAGTTGTCACTAGTTAGCACAGTTATTACAGCCAACACCGCCTGTTGCCACAGCCTCTTGTCATCACTCTTGTCACCCAGTTGTCACACACTGTCCCCCAAAGATGTCACTGCTCATCCTGTTCCCTTTACTTCATGTCCTCCCTGCTCTATGCAAGCCAGCCCTGTCTTTGACCGTAGCCTCCCTCAGTTCCCTGGAGCTTGAGAAAGACCCTGCTTCCCCGTCTGTCCTTCCCACTCTTGGACTCTCATGCTTGATGCTGGTTCTGAGCCTGTTGGAGACAGTTGAGGGCAGGGCTCACCAGGGACTGCATGAAGTGCCATTCTGGCCTGGGAGGCATGGGTGCGGATCTCCCCACTGCCATCTCTCTACCTTCTGCAGGACCCGCTGCCAGAAGCCTCTCCCCAAGGGTGCCATGCTCCCTGACTTGGCCCTCATGTATCCTCAAGGGCCACACGATGAGGCCAACAAAGTGACCTGGACCAGTTCCGCAACTCCCCATAGGCTGAGCTTCACGGAGAAGAATGTAGCAGACAAATTTTCCCAAGAAGAGACCCCTTCCTAGGCCACTAAAGGTGGTGTCATGGGCTCTGCCCAGCCTCCCACCCCCATAATCCAGACACCTCCTGGGAGGGTGGCAAGCCATGCTGCAGGGGACCTGATGGCTTGACATTGGCCTTGACTTATTATGGCCCATCTTTGCAGCAGCTTCGGGCGAGGAAAGGCAGCTATACAGATACAAGCAAGGATCCATCCTTGCAGGAAACATATTTTCTTCTAGAAATCTTGTTTTCTAAGCCTCAAAGTTGCAGCAACCCACACAAATCACCCGAAGTGTGGGTGAGAGCCTCATTAGGGCCGTAATTATGTCCTGCAGCAGGAAGGCTTTCAGATGCCTCCTTGCAGAGCAGCAGAGCTCCTGCGCCATGGCCCGTGTCCTGGCCCACACCTTACCCAGGACCCATAGGCATGCTTTTGGGGTGAGCAGCTCCCCAGCCTGCCTCAAAGTATCAAAAACAATGCAGCAGGGGCCAAAGCCAGTCTGCCTCTCTTGTGTTTCTTTTTAAAAATTTAAGAATATAAAATATAGCATTCTAACTATTTTTTGTGTGTACAGCTTATTGGCATTAATTGCATTCACCATGTCTTATAATCATTGCCATTATCTCCAAAATCTTTTATTACCCCAAACAAAATCATAAGCAGTAATTAAGTACTCAACCTATCCCCAAATAACCTGTAATCTACCTTCTGTCTCTACCAATTTGCCTATTCTAGATATTTCATGCAAGAGGCATCATACTATATTCGTCCTTTTTTGTCTGGCTTCTTTCACAGAACATATTTTTTGGGTTGATCCACATCATAGCATATGTCAGAACTTCATTCCTTTTGGGGGCTGAAGATGTCCCATTGTGTATTACGAACTGCATTGTTTACTCATATATGTGTTTACGGACACATGGCCATTCCCTCCTTTGGCAATTGTGAATAATGCTATCGTGAAGGTTGACATACATTATGGATCTTCTGTTCAGATCCCTGATTTCATTTCTTTGGGGGACATACTAAGCTTGGAATTGCTGGGTCATGTGAGAATTCAGGGCTTTTTGAGGAATGTGTAATGTCTGCAGCTGCACTGTTGCACATTCCCATCAGCGTGTGTGAGGTCTCTGATCCCTCCATGGCCTCACAGCACATGCTGTTGTCCATATATGAAGCCATGCTAGTAGGTGTGCAATGGTCTCTTGTGGTTTAAATTTTCACATCCCTAATAATTAGAGATGCTAAGCACCTTTTCATGTGCCTACTGGCTATTTGCATCACTTCTTTGAAGTAATGTCTATTCAAGTCCTTTGCCATTTTAAACTGGGTCATTTGTCTTTTTTATGTTGAGCTATAGGAACTCTGTACATATTCTTGATATTAAACCTTTATCTGGCATATGATTTGCAAATATTTATCCCATTCAATGGATTATCTTTTCATTTTGTTTATAGTGTCCTTTGATGCACAAAAGTTTTTAACTTTAAAGAAGTCTAATTGATCCTTTTTTTCTTTTGTTGTTTGTGATTTTGGTGTCATATTAAGAAACAATGGTAAAATCCAGGGTAAGGATTTAACCTTGTTTTCTTTCTTTTTTTTTTTTTTTTTTTTTTTTTTTTTTTTGTCTTTTTGAGACAGGGTCTCTCTATGTAGCTCAGGCTGGACTTGAGCTCACTTTGTATCCCAGGCTGGTCTTGAACTTGAAACAATCTTCCTGCCTCAGCCTCCCGAGTGCTGGGATTACAGGCATGTGCCACCATACCCAGCTTGACCTTGTTTTCTTTAAGGTTTTATAGTTTTAGCTCTTCTATTTAAGCTATTGGTCTATTTTGCCCTAATTTTCATCTATGGAGCTCACCACCCTTCTGCATGTGGACATCCTGTTTCTAGCACCACTGTTGAGAGCACTGTCTGTGCACTGAACAGTTGGCCTGAGGTTTGCTAACGTCAGCTGGGCACAGATGTGAGTGCGTATTGCCAGGCTTTTTAACCCATTTTGTGGATTGATATGTGCAGTACCGTGCTATCTTGACTGCTGTAGCTTCACCTCAGAACCTTCAGCAATGTTTTGTCTCAGGTTTTGTTGGCTACTCAGAGGCTCTTGAGATTTCATGTGAATTTTAGGATGAATTTTCCATCTGTCTTTTTTTTTTAATTTGTTTTTTGAGACAGGGTCTCGCTATGTAGTTCAGGCTGGCCTTGAATTCACTATGGAGCCCGGGCTGGCCTTAAACTCCCCATGATCCACCTGCTTCAGCCTCTCGAGCACTGAAATTGCAGGCCTGCACCAACACACTCAGCTGAGTTTTCCATTTCCCTGAAAATCAGCTAATATTTTGATAGGTCAATTGGGTCTGATGTGGGGAAATCCCTGTGTGAATATTTGGGGTGTGAAAACTTCGGTAAGACCTGTCAAATTCAAAGTACTTTTCATTCCAGTGCCCCAGGGTTTAAACTGAAAAAGTTAGATTTTTAAGAATTTTCATTTGGACTATTTTTAGACTTACAGAAAAGAAGCAGATTAGTAGTTTTGCTGCACCCTACTTCCACCAACGCTGACATCTGTCAGCTACAGTGAAGTCTTACTCAGACGCTGCCCATCCTGGCCATCTGTAACACCTCTCTGGGTTGGTTTCTGTGTTTTGTGGTCTGATACTTTAAAAGTGTTGTCCTCACCCTGTGAGACCTTCCTGGTTAGGGAGGCCTTTTAGGTATGGCTCTTTTCATATTCACCTTCACAGTTCTTTGTCAAGATGCAGTTTTCTATGGCTTAGGTGAGCACTGGTCTCCCCACCCAAGTGGGGTTTTGTTACTCACCTGGGAGGCATCTGGCCTTGGTTCTGTGTGTATTCTACATGGTTTCCTTTAGGTCTGTGGCACAGAAAGGGTCTGAGACAGCCTGTGGTGTAAGTCTTGCTATACAGAAAAGTTCTGGGCAGGTCCTGTTTCATTAGACCCGACCCATTTCTGTCCTTCTCATGTCTCTTCTGCTCCTGGTTCACATAGCTTTTGCGTCATGCAGTGTCGCACACTCCATTTGTCCTTTTGCACTCACATTTCCCCTTTAACTGTGGAAGCGTGGCACTAGCTAGGGTCGAACACTCAACACCAATAATGAATTAGAGAGATGAGTTTTAAGAAAGGAAGATAATTTATTTGTAAAGAGAAAAAAAAATAAAACAGCAACAAGCTGCCCAGAAGGGGGTCTGGAAAAAGATGGATATCTACAGGCCCTTGTGCCTGGTTATTTTTTACTGGGATTAGGGACCCTTCCTTCTAGATGCAAAACCTGGAATTTGTCACAATCTGATTGGTTCCCTGGATTATCTTTGGATGGATCCCAGGTGCACCTTCCGTTTAGTGGGCTTTGTTTGACTTTTCTCCTGTCCTTTTGTCCTTGTCAGGTTGGTTAGGAAGAGCCTAATTAGAGTTAGTAATTAAGGAAATGCGTGTGTTTCTAGTGCAGTAACAGTGACCCTGGAGTGAAATATGTGTGTGTGTATGTATTTTAGATACTAAATGAGAGTTTTCTTTCTTTTTTTTCTTTGTACTAGGAATCGAACTCAGGACCTTGTACTTGCTAGGCAAGCACTTGTGCTGCTGAGCTACATCCCCAGCCCGAGAGTTTTCTTTTAAGTCAGGTAGCTGCCCCTTGTCTCCTTTGCATTTTATTAGCGGTAATGGAAGAGGCCCTTATCCTGGCTTCCATGCACCTGGCCTCCTCTGGTTAATTTCTCCATTAGAGAGCATTCCTCCCTTTGTTGTGAATGTTTATGCATTTATGCTGTCTTGTGCCTTTTTATATCTGGTTCTTCTCTCTCTTGCTCTCTGCCTTTGTCCTTTTAACTGCTCCTAAAGGAATTCTTCTGGTAAAATGTTAACTCCTTTAGTCAGGGTTAACTAATGAAGCTAGATGCAGAGGCCAAAGCTGCTTTTAGTATGATTTTCTGCTAATTTCTGTAACAAAGCCTAAGGAAGCCCATGCTCTATTCTTTCGCTGCCTGCGACCTCTGGCCTTACAGTGTCTTCGAACTGCTCCGTGCTGTGGCAGAGAACCCCCCCTTCACACTGCACATACCCTCTGTGCATGCCCATTCTTACTGAGCTTCATTTCTCTGCCTGGGCCTTTCCCACATTTCACAGCTACAGTCTATAGAGAAATGCTCCAGGCATGTATGTTTTAAATTTCTTCAGCCTACTTCCATAGAGGGATTGTTATTGGGTAGCCTGCTTCTAAAAGTAGCTTGCCAACTAAATGTTACTGGGTTCTGGGCTACTCACCTTTCCCTCTAGAGTTAAATTCCAGGAACTTCTCATTTCAAACAAAGAATTGAACAAAACAAGCAAAACAAAACAAAACAGTGGCAAAGTTTATTTGAGAAAGTAAACGTGAAGAATGGGGAAGGAACTGGCTCTGCAACTCGAGCTTGGGTTGAGTAAAAAAGGAAAAAGCAAAATAAAAGAACACCCTGGAGAAAGCAGGGTGGGCTACTGTGAGAAAAGCCATGTTAGTGAGTTCTTCCTGTGATGCCTCTCCTTTATGTGGTCCAAATCTTGAGGAAACTCTTGAGAACTTCTCCCTACAGGTCTTCAGAGGCAGTGCTGGGATCCCATACCTCAGGCTGATGTAGGGTCTAGGCCATCTGGTGGAAAACCTGCTGGATTTCTCAAGAGAAGTCCAGGTGCAGGGCTTTGGGCAATGTTCTGCACACATGTTCTGGGATCTTTTTAATTAACAGGTCATACCTTGAGTTACGACTGGCCTCACATATGACTGACTTGGTTTAAAACCAGCATATTAGGTTTAAGTTGTGATGAAAGTCTTGAGTTACACCCAGAATGCAGGCCCAATGTGGTTATAAACAAAGACAATGTCAGAAAAACATATGTAAATGTACATAAGCAACAGTCTGAGCTCAGATACCTGATGTTCTTATGGAAGGAAACTCTCCTTTCAAATAATAACCACCTTCCATTTCATCCTCCCTTCCTGCAAACCAAAGATGTCAACTTGAATGGTGGGTTGAGTATGAAATTGTTGTTTCTCGTAAACTAGGCACATTTTATAACCTTTTGGTGAATACAGTAAGAAAATTATTGATGTTTCTGGTAAATTACACACATTATGCCACAATTTTTATTATGAAAGGTGCTTTGGTAAGTTCTGAACACATTATGGATATTTCCATTGTTTCTTATGAAAAGAAGTCTTGACTTACAACTGACTTGAGTTACAACTAGCCCTTGAGAACTAATTGTAAGTTAAGGGTCCACTGTACTTCCCCAGCCAGCTTTACCACTCCCTAATCTCCTGAGAATTGTATACAGAAAACTGGCTGGATGCACCAGAGTCCCTGCAGAGTTTGTCCCCCACAGCCAGCCAGCAGGAGTTGCAGGTGATTTTTTTCTAGTTCTGTGGCAAGGAGGGGCATCTCAGTGTTGTGTGAATGTGCATTTCTCTACCTGCAAATTGGAGCAGCAGAGTGTGCTGTGTACTTGTAGTGTAGCATGCTCGGGCATTTCCCATAGAGTTGAGTGCTGTATTAGTCAGCTTTCTCACCACTAGGACAAAACACCTGACGCCTGCACCGTAAAGAAGAGGGTTTTGGTTTATGGCCTCGTGGGTCCATTCACAGTCAGCGGCTGCAAGGCAGAGGCAGCGTGCCAAGGCTGTGGCGGAGAGTGCTGCTCAACCCCTGCAGTTGGGGAGCAGAGGGATTCAGGCATCATTCCAGACACAAACCATAACGAGGGCTGTTTCTTTATCCCCTTGTGACTTGCTTGTTCATACTCTTTCCATTTCTCTATGGCTTTTTGTCCTTTAACCCTCCATTTTCAATAGTTCTCTCTGTATTATTATCATGGTTTCTCAGTGTTCCTGGCTACTTTTGCATAGCATTAATGTTTCTAACTTCACAAAATAGCTTATTCTGTTTTTCAGGACAAGGGAAAATGAATTTATAAGTTAACTTGGAAAGGAAAACATCTTCACAATGTTGAGCTGTGTGGTCCAAGCTTGGATTGTCTTTCCATTTTCTCATGCCCACTTCCACATTTCCAAAGTGTTATCAACATTTCCTTATAAAAATTGTATATATGCCCTGTGAAATTTACTCCTACTTTTTGTTGCTGTTATATATGGATCATCATGTAATTTATAGAAAGAAAGGTTATTGACTTTGTAATCTGCTACTTTGCCAAATTCTTTTATTCAGTAAATGCATCATTACCATAGATTTTCTGTATTCTAACTATTCTCCAGTGTCATCTTGCATAGCAAGGTGGGCATACTTCTCTGATTGCTTTCTGACTGGTCACTTGGTTAGTGCCTGTTGAATAACATTCAGAAGTGTTGGAGATATGCTGGTGCCATTCTCTTGTTACCTCTTGTTGCCTCCAGCTCTTTTCTGTTAAATAAGAGAGTGGCTTTAGACCTATCTGACTGTTCATTATGTTAATAAATGTCCCTCAATTCCCTCAGAGTTTGGCAAAGGCTTTCTTGGCATCTGTGAAAATAATCGTATGATTTTTCCACATATATATATATATATATATATATATATATATATTTTTTTTTTTTTTTTTTGTAGAACAAGCTCAGGCTTTATTTTGGAAAAGATAATTGAATTGGATTTTGGTAGGAGGCATAGGCAAGGTGGGGTACCTCGCACAGTAGATTCCCCTGGTGTGGGCTAAGGGCTAGGGCTGAGTCTCAGGTGGGTCTGTGTTCTCATTGCTACCCTATACCACTGTCCCCCCTCGCACAGGCTCTGGGACAGCTGGAGGAAGGACAGAGGCTGAGAGAAGCTGCAGTGGCCAATCACTCGGGCAGGACATCAGACATTGGCAGGATTCAGACACCAACTTCCCATCATAGGTCTCAATTTTCTTCGTAAGCATGGCTGCAGCCAAAGGAGCTAGAGCCAAAGGAGCAGCCAAAGGAGCTAGAGCCCATGCCAGAGCTCACACCAGGGCTTGGGACTCCCTTACAGGGTGGGATTAGCACTCCTGGTGGTCTTCCTCAGGATGGTCATGTTCTGCTCTCCAGACTCTATCCAGCCTGTGCTCCTCTTCCTTTTGCAGCTTGCTGATATTCATGGTAATCATGCAATTGCTACAACATATCCAGCTTGGCTTCTTCAGGGCAGCTTTCAGCTGGGCCACCTCGGAGTTGGCATCCTTAATGGCCATGCGTAATCCCCACACTGCTCAGCATCAGCAGTGGTGGCTTTTAGGGAGGCCCTAGCCTCAATCTCCTCCTGGAAGCGGCAGATGCTACATTTCTGTCAGAGATCTCCATCTTCATGAAACACAGGTAATTCCCATGCTTCCCAGCCAGTGTCTTCCCTTCTTTATACTTGATATGTACATGCTCTTGGTCTCAGCCTCGTTGCAGTTGGTGATTTCCTTGTACTGAGCCTTGACCTCAACAATGATATTGTCCCCATCTAGGGAGTAGCTGTTTCCCACAGGCAGAACCAGGGACATGTCTGACATCTGGGACTGCAACCCACATATCTCTTCTGCATACGACTGCCTGTGGAAGTTGGTCTCACCTTCCAGGCAAGACTCCAGCTCCACCTTGTTCATGTGTATTCCATCCACATGCTTTTTGATAAGGACAAATTCATTCTCCTTCTCTGTGCACTTGCTGACCTCATCCTCGTACTTATTCTTAAAGTCCACCACCAGCCCCTGCATGTTGCCAAGTGCCCAATTGTCCAGCTGCAGCTGGAGGTTGTTGATATAGCCTTGGAACATTCTTTCCGTGCTGCTTCAAGCCATCTTCTGCTGCTGCGGGAGGCTCCACTTGGCCTCAAGTTTCTTGTTCTCCAGCTCCAGGATCTGCAACTTGTTGATGAAGGAGGTGAATTTGTTGTGCATCTGAATCTTCTCCTGAATGTGCAGTGTGAATATTGGGATCCACCTCCAGGTTTGGGGGTTTAGCAGGGTCTGGTTCAGCTGAATGGGTGTGATGTTCCCCACACCACCAGCCCATTGTAGCCACCATGCAGCCAGTGCCCGGTACAACCCAGGGGGTGCAGGAAGCCAGTCCACGTATGTACAAGAGGCTGCTGCAGGCCTAGGGGCTGGAGATGAACACTTGCAGGATGTCTGCATTACCCTGATGGCCATGGTAGAGGCCAGGGTGAAGGCAGGTGGGCTCAGAGGCTAAGACAAGAGATTCAAGAAGAAGCCAGGTAGCTGCTACTAGGTGGTGAGCTCTTGGTGTATTATTTGATGTTATTAAACCTGCTTTGTATTCCCAGAAGTTGTAGTTTTTCTTGAAGAGGCATCAGGTTCTGTTAAATGATATTTTGCCTAGAATTTTTATACTGAGTCTTGTGAGTAATATTACACTTTAGTTTTCCTTCTCTATACTTGTTACAGTTGGTTTACATAATACAATTTGCCTGCTTTGTAGGAGAAGTTAGAACGCTTTTCTTCCTCTTCAAATCACTAAAATAATTCACAAAGTACCAAGACAGTCTGGTGTTCATGAGGCTTGGGAGAGCATCCTGTGGACCCATGTGGGCTCAGTGCTTTTTCTTAGTACTGCCCTCCATTTATTGGATGGAATGTGGTCTGTTTGTTTCTAACACTAATGGAATAAATTTTGCTCATCTTTGTTTCCAGAGGAAATTATCCAACTAGGTTTTTAAATGCATTTGCACAGAGGACTGGAAAATGTCTTTTATGATTGTTTAAATACCTTTTGTTTCAAAAGTTAAATCTCTTAAATATAATAACATTTTTAAAATGACAGAAATTTGAGTGATTAGAAATCCTTCATCCTAGAATTTTCAGATTGCAGTGCCTAAAGTGACTTGTCCCAGAGTACTGTCTATCCTGGCTCGTGAAGATGACATGAGGGTGTCTTTTCTGTCTTTTTTTCCTGTTGGCTACAGAATGGCCAACATGAAAAGCAGCATCATTCCCTGGGACTCTGGGAGCAGGCCTAGCAATCAGAGGTCCCAACCACCTCCCTGCTGACCAGGTAGCATCAGTCTGATCTGTAGGGTGTGCTATTCAGGATGTCAAATGTCAATACAAATACAATGTGCAAACAGGTCAGTGGGTTTGTTATATCATGGGACATCACTCTCCCATAAGAACCTGAGGTGTTATTTTTGCCCCTGTAATTAGACTAATTTTGTTCCTTTTTCTAGTTACTAAAATTACTTGTATCCTTCTTAAAAACAAAGGGAAAATGCAGGAAAGAATAGCATAAAGAAGAAAGCAAACATCACCTGACACTCCGTGCTCATATGTGAGCACTGTCAACCTGGGGATGACCTTCCTTCTGGCGGTGTCCTTGTGCATCTGCCCTTGGAGAGAGACATAGTCTCATCTTCTGTGTGTCAGGATTATTTCCGGTTGGAACATGAGGAGGGCATCTATGGGAAAAGATGAAGCCTCAAAGGAAGTCTCTCAGGTGTGTGAGATCATTTTCAACTCTTGGGGCTGTGTCCCCTGGTTTGTCTGAGGTAGAGAAGGAAGGAGTCAAGCTGGCCAGGTGCTCGGTGTTGGGTGGAAGAACACAAGGGGAGAGTGTGCTGCTGTGGCAAGTCTAAGAATGCTGTGCACCAAAGGGAAAAGTGTTTTCTGGAGTAGGAGGTGTTAGTGGGAGATGGCTGCTCTGAGGACAGAGGACGTACTTCTGGGGAGACAGCAGCTCTACTTAGAAACCAGGCTGATGTTGGAGCCTTTCTGAGAGACCAGGCGTGATTCCTCTAGGTCAGTGCTGTCACCTGTAACCCACATCTGCCTGCAGCAGTGCAGTGTGTGTATCACAAGGAGGCATGAGGCTATGCCCTGAAAGTTAAATTACATGTTAAGTGTTGCTGAAGGTGCAGAGATGATTGATCACTTGCTCAATAAAATTGACTTGAAAAAGAAACCACAATTTAAGAATTGTAATGATTAAAAAGTCAAATTTAATTATCTGAGAAAATGTTTTGGGTTCTTCTTGATTTCCAATTACTGGCTGAGTTTTGCTTCTGGCTGCCTCTAAGGAAGTCAGCCAGCCCCTCCTAGGGTGGGAGCACTCTGGCCCCTCTGTATGGGATGCTCCTGCCTCCCTCCAGGAACAGGGCCTTGATCACACAGGGTCCACTCGGGTGGAGCTCAGCAGAGTCTGGTAGCCAGTTCAGGTCACACCTGGCCCTTACTAGACATCCACCCTGACCTAGAGGTGGTCACCTGGCCCTTGGTATTGGCCATTTTTTCCAGCCTAGGCACCTCTCTAATACCAGCATGCTTGTCTTCTGGGAGCACAGTCCTTGCTTCCACTAATGGCAGGAGTGAACTGGACCATGGAGTAGGACCATGGAGTAGACGATGAGAATTTCAAACCAAGTCTTCTCTTTCTCCTGGCAGTGTTAGCTCCCTACATCTGAACGTCCTGGTCACTGGGCAGTGCTCAGGCAGATGGTGTCTCCTGGCCCAGCAAAACTCTGGCCTCTGGCCTCCACTACTTTCAGGTGTGAGGCTTTAAGGATTGTCCAGCACCTCCAGGAGCTTTCGTTCATGCCTGGGGGAGAGGCACTGAGGGTCCAGAGAGGAGGAATGGGAAGAGGAGGGGCTGTTGAACCCACTCCCTGGATCATGGTCCTGGAAGCATGCTGTACCATGCTCCACCCTGTCCTCCCCTGACCCCATCCAGCTGCCCTCGCTCTTCAAATATAGTGCCGTGGGCTGGACCCAAGTCTCTTCTCTGGGCTCTGAAGCAAAAATGCTGATGTAAATAACTACTTCACAGAAGAAAAATGGTCTTAACAATATATTTGCATACAAATGTACTAATTATAATTATCTTCCTATGTGTTAGAACAGAATTAGCAGTTAGAATTATACAAAGACATGATATTCTTAAATGCTTATCCATACGGTGATACAGAGGTACTGAAGTACATGCAGGGACACATGTGTACAAATGAACATGTGCATGTGTCTGTGTCTGTACCAGTGTGTGTGTGTGTGTGTGTGTGTGTGTGTGTGCGCGCACATGTACATGTCACTCCCTAGTATTCAGTTTAAGCACCTGTCCCTTTACCCTGCATTACATATGGCCCATGTGCCTCAGGAGATTTGGTTACTTGGAGTCAGCAGCAGCCTGAAGACTAGTATTGCCTTAACTGAGCATATTTGCACTTGGTCAAGTCTGTAGGGTGGCAAAATTTTTATTTCTGAAACAGAACTATGAATGCACTTTGAGATTTAAGCCCCAAGTCTGCATCTGAAGGGCCTGCCGAGGCTCAGCAGCCCCTAGACCTGCTCTGGCTTTCTGGCCGAGGACACTGACTCATGGAGGCTGTCTCCTGAGAGGCAGAGGGGCCAAGGGGTAGCTCCATAGCCCACTTCACACATGCAAGAGAGTCACTGCAGTGTAAAACTTTCCTGATGTTACAGCATAGGGGAATATTTTATGATTTCTGAGTTTGTAGAAAAACAAAGTTGCATTGAAGAAAAATATTCTATTTCCATCAAAGGCTTTTTGAAATTCCAGAGAACAAAGGCAACCTCTGCTTGCTTTTGGTCCTGATGTGGCAGCCCAACAGCTACAGCCATAGAGGCAGAATGCTCTTCTGAGGCAGGGAGCCTCAGCCTACTGGTGTCTCCTGAAGGCTGGGCTCAGCCCTTCAAGTTTCGGCACCAGCAACTTGGACTCCAGGGCAGGCTGTGCCAGCAGCCCCTGGGCTCTTCGTGCCGTCCACTGACTCACTCAGTCCTCTGGAGCAGCTGTTGCCCAGGGTGACCTGGTCTGCACAGAGGGGGAGGCAGGTGTGTAATGACAGCTGTGCTCTGTTGTCACATGTGTAAAAGTCTGTTCTCAAGTGCAGAAGGGGTCCTGTGGTAGGGAGCCTGGCTGAGGTCCTGAAGCTGCATAGGAACATAATAGTTCATATACTCTGTGTGGGGCAGATCCACTTTATCAGTCGTTCTGACTGGATGGGGGGCAGAGTTTAATGAGACAGCTAGAGGCAGCCTCTCTACTAGGTAGTTCACCATCAGTCGTGGGGAGCATCTGTCCAAGAAGGTGCCATGACACTGACATGTTAGGTGGGAAGTGTCATCTGATGTTCTGTGTGAGGCGTTTCCTGATGACAGGTGGCCATTGAGTCACCTGCGAAGAGGGGATCCCAAATAATGATACTTGATGCTGCCCACAGAAAGTACAACCACAATAAGAAGACAGTAGGGAGACTTGGGAACCTGCCTCTCTTGGGGGGGTAAGGGGACATGTCAGTCTGGACACACTGAACTTGGAGGCAGGCAGAAGCACATGGCTCTGTAGGAGAGAACAGAGAGGCATCTTGAAGACAGGGTATGAGGAGGAACAGGATGGATGGACCAGCGGAGCACACACCGGGCGTTCCACACGGGCGCTCTGTGTGTGCATTGAGAAGGACTGAGTGTAGACAGGATCCTTGGATCAGGGATACAAGCCATGGGCCATGGGAGGCAGGGAGGCAGGGGCAGGGAAGGGTAATGAAAAGGCAGTGAGAGGGCTCATCAGGGTGTTCCAGAGGACCTGCCCTAGGAGCGTGGGGTCCAGAGCACAGTGTAGTGCAGCACCCAGGAAGCTCCCTTTCCCTGAAGCAGGAAAGGTGAAAGGCAGTCAGGAGGACTGGATGTAGACAAGCTGGAGGAAATAGTTCTTCCATGCCCGGGTGTGATGACCCGAATCTCTGTCTTAGTTGCTAATAGGAGGCAGAGAGAGAAGGGGCAGGAACCAATTCTGGAGAGCTGTTGTGCTTCCACTTGTCTTGTCAGAACCCTGCACTTACAGACCACTTTTGCGGAGGATAAGAATGTTGCTAGGAGAAAGGCACAGGTCATAATGATGCAGTTAGCTGCTGGGTGGAATAAATTTAAAATGTGCCCCTGAAATAGGAGCTCCTAAGTGGGGGCCACACAGCCATGAGTAATTTCAGAGTCCCAGAGCCGCAGTGCAACCTAGGTGGCTAGTGGCTACTTGTGTGTTAGGAAGAGAGGAGTGTGCTTGTTGGCATCTATAAGAGGCACATGACCAGGCACAGTCTAAATGCAGACTTTGCCGTATCATTTCAGGAGAAGTTTGAGAAGCATTGGCAGAGCTCTTAGAAGAGCTCAGGTGCCATCTCAAGAGAGCCAACTGGGGTGAGTGCCCCTCAGGGAACCTGATTGAAGGTAAGGAACAGGTTGCCATTGAGGGCTTATAGCCCACGGAGAAAACTGGAAGATTGTCTTTAAATTAAAGTGTCTCATTTAGGGCATTGTAAACCACGGACGCCTGCAAAGGCGCTTATTGCCTAGGCTAGGTAATTGATGGGTAGTGTTCGAATAGGAAAGAACTTAGAATGGGGCTGTTATAGTTTGAACCTAAAACCACCCCACAGAAGGCTCAGATGTTCAGAGATGAGTTCACAGCTAAATGGGCTCCTCGGAGCTGGAGCCTAGTCCAAGGAAGCAGGTTGCTAGGGCATACCAAGAGCGTGTGTCTTGTCTCTGACCCTTCTTCCCTCTCTGCTTCCTTGCTACTGTGAAGTGCGCAGCTTTTCTGTGCCCTTTCACTGAGATGGTTCTGCCTCACCGCAGGCCTGAAAGCAATGAAGCGGGCTGGCCATGGACTGGAATCTCTGAGACCATGAGCCCAAAAAACACCTTTTCCTCACTGAAACTGGCCCTACTCAGCTGTGGTGTGACAGAAAGCTAACACCGCAGGGAAAGAACCAAAGGATGGACTTCTGATCATGGGTCCCCAGGACAATTCCCGGGGGCCTTGTGAGACTACAGAGGCCATTGTGTTTGCAGAGATCACTGGAAGTTTCATGCATAAAAAGCTGGTGTGAAGGGTGGGTGGGCAGCATGATGGACAGTGAGAGAGGGGCCTTCAGACTTTGTACACATCCCCCTTCCATCTCACCCAGACACTTCCTGTGGAAGGTGATTGTCTTGTAACTATTGATGCTTTCTGGAGCCTGGAAGCCTGGAGCAGTCATCTTCCTCCACTGTTGCCTCCGTGTGCTGCTGGAGCGACAGCACCGCCACGTCAGGAACAAACTTTGGAAAGGGTGAGACAGGCCTCGCTGCAGTGCTGAGCGCCCCTGGGCAGGACAATGTTCCCGAGCCTCCTCTCATGCATGCCCCTTTTCCTACTTCCGAGACCACTTCCCCGGCCTCACCACGCTCTTCTGCCCCCACTCTGGCCTCACTCACCGGCCCTTCCCCACCCGCCCCTCGCCTGCCAGGCCTCTCTCGGTGTCGCTGCTCCTTTCCTCCCCATCGTCTTCCTGCCCTGTGCTGTTTCCCGAAACCCTGCCCCTCCTTCACAGCCGCCTCTGTATTAAGGTCTGTACCTGGGGGACCCCTACAGACCACTGCCTTGGTTTACCCATGTGGACCTGGAGGTTGATAAGCAGAGCACCTGTGAAGCAGCCAAGACTGAACTGTGCTGCTTCTGACCCAGCCCAGGCTCTCCCCTAGGTGGAAGAACCCTTTTTGCACAGCACCGGCTGCCCTCAGAGTGCTTCACACGGTCAGATGAGTATTTTCAGAGAAAGCTGATGTGTGTGTCCCAACTCCCCACGATGAATCCAATCATCCTGCACAGCAAATGTGTGCTAGTGAGCAACACTCACAAGTCAACAGCAACGGGGAAGAAAGGCCATGTCTGCCCTACGGCCTTGCCGTGTGACCCCTCCAGTGATCATCTCCAACCAGCTGTATCTCCAAGCAGATCTCAAGTAGGTTAGAACAAGAAGATGTGGGCAGGTGACCTATTTCCCTTCTAGGGCTACACTGCCCCCACCCCCACCCCAGACAATGAAGGAAGGACATTTTATTATCTTCTCTCTGCCACAGTATTTCAATGTTTCTCAGGCTCTATAGTTAAGAATTTAATATCTAACGAGTCCATTTTGTTGCAGTTTGGTTTGACTCCGTTACAGTTGCTGGAAATTTTTGTTGGGATTCTAATTGTTGTTTTCTTTCAACACCCACACTGTTAGTGCTGTGTTTGGGAAGTGAGAAATCACAAACTGTGAGTTAGAGAATAAAACCCAAATCTGTTTAGCCACAGTAGTCTAAAAGAAACAAACTTTCACAGAACGTGGTTCCCACCAACAGACAACTAAGTGGAAGTGTCTTGTGTGAATGAACGGATGACACAGACAGATGCGGTGACTTGGTTGTGCTCCACTGCTGAAATTCAGTGTCCCAGCTGGTCTCTGACAGGGGTCAGGGTGGGCCTTACAGGAAACCTGGATGTCCACCCCCTGCCTTCCCTAGGGCTACAGACAGAGGCATCCGAGGAAGTCAGGTTTTCCCTCCCGATCAGGGATAATGAGGCCACATCCCTGGTGCTAGCCATCTCAGTGGGTGGTGGGAACAAGACCTTGCCTGGAAATCAGTGAAGATCTGTTGTGAGCCAGCCCCCAGAAATTACCTCATGTACAGATCCATTTACACAGTATTCTTCTGCTCTCATGAATTCATTTATTCTAAATTCAAATGCTTTTGCTGAGCACCTACTATGTGCCAGTGGTGTTCTGGGCAGTACAGACCCAAGGCAAAAGTTAAACACACATTCCCACCATCATAGAGTGAGCTTGTAGCCACAGGGGTGCTTCCAGCAAGAAAGTGGGGTCTCTGCCCTCTGACTCCATCCCCTCAGCTATGCTAGCCAGGTAGCCGTGCTGCACAGGCACTACTCTGGGACCCCCATCACAGTGGCAAGTGGACCTGTGGGTGCGCAGGTGGCTCACATGCTGGAGGCCCGCTTGAAGCAGCTGGCTCATTTGCCTCGGGCCCACCTCCATGCTTGGTGTAGGAACAGTGTCTTCTCAGAATAGGTTACACCCAAGCAGTGGTAGAAACGTGGCCCATCACCCCTCGTGGTGTCTGTGGACAGGATTTCATCACAGATGAGTCGCCCCCTTCAGTAAGATGGAGCAGCCTGGCTGGGCTTGATCACAGCCAGCCTCAACCATTAGCCGCTGCTGGCAGTAGCTGGAAAAGCCACACAAGACTCCCTGGACTTCCTGAGAAGGGGAGGCAGCTGAGACCACCCTCTGTGACATCACCTCAGAGTCACATAGTGCAGTATCCACTGTATCTGAGGGATCAGAGTGGTCCCCACCTGGGGACAGTGGGAAGGATCAGAGACCCCCTCATAGAATGGGCATATGTCCCATTGGGGAGGGAGCAGGAGAATGCCCATGGGTGCCATGTTCTCAGGCTGCAAATTCTACTTGTCTCTGTCCCAGCTCCCTGCCCCTCTGCTGCACATTCCTGTGCATGTATGCACACATGTGGGCATGCACACACACACACACACACACACACACACACACACACACTGTTCTTCATCTGACCAGGGACCTTTCTACTGTCTGATCACATCCTCATCCTTCCCACCCAAAGGTGACTGGAGTTTGTAAAAAACTAGAATTATCTTATCCTTTGAATATTTGCTAGAACTCTCAAGATCACTTGATGTTTCTGGAGGAAAAATGGACTATTAATTACTGCTCCAGTTTCTTTAGTGATTACAAATGTATTCAGAGTTTCTATTACTTTTTTCTTTTCCTTTTTCTTGAGGGGGGCATGGGACCTGGCTGTTGTCCACGCTGGCACCCAGCTCCTGTGTGTGAGTAATCCTCTTGCATCAGTGTCGTGAGACTACAGATGTGGTGGATGCACCAGGCTAGGGTTTCTTTTCTTTTCTTTTGACCTGGAATCGAACTCAGGACATCATATTTGCCAGGCAGCAGGCTAGGGTTTCTGCTTCCTAAGTCAATTGCATATTCCTTGTCTTAAAGTACTGTATCCATTTCTTTCTGCAAAGGGCATAAAGCTATCCATCCATAATGTTTTCATGATATCTTTCTCTCTGCTGTATCTGTAGTTAAAACTCTTTGTGGTCCTAATTATTTCATTTGCCCTCCTCTTTCTCTCATCCATCCTGCCAGTTTTATCTTTTTCTGCTAGTCTTTTCAAGAACTAATGTTCAGTTTTGTTTCTGTGTGTTTTCTTTGGATTTTTATACTGAGATAATCTTCTGGAATCCTGTTTTCTTCTTAAATTGTTAAGATTAAAATCCTCATGATATCAACTTTTCCTCCCTCTGAATTTTGTTTTTGTGAAGAGAGAAGATGGTCCAGAAAGAACTGCAGTAGACTTTGCATAGTGTCCACCTGGGGGTCACAATGCCAGGTCCACTGTGGCATGGATGGAGCCCGCTCCAGTTCCAGCTCCTGTTTCCAATGTCCATGGAGTATGTCGTCTTGAGACAGAGGATGAGTCAGGTGTTCTCTTGATAAGAGGGGATCCCATGTTTCATCTCAGCCAGAGGGCCAGGAACCAATCCAATATGCTCTAAAAGGCATTGTGCATGTCCATGTGAACATGTTAACATTTATGAGAGACCACAGTAGTCAGCTTTTCATTGCTTGGCAAAAATACCTGAGATAAATCACTTCAAGGAGGAAAGGTTTGGTTTGTGGTTTCCGAGATTCCAGTCAGTGGTTAGCTGGCTCCACAGCTTCTGGCCCTGTGGTGAGGTGAGCAAAGAAACCCAAGTCAGAGAGGGAGGGAGAGAGAGAAGAAGAAAAAGAAGGAGAGGGAGAGGTGGAGAGGGGAGAGATGGGGCGGGAGAAGGAGAGAGAGGGAGAAGAGGCAGGAGAGAGGGCGACAGGCAGCACTTCCTCCAGGCGGGCCCACCTCCTACAGCTCCACTACCTTCCCACAGCACCACCAGCTGGACTAAACCTTCAACATGCAAGACTTTGGGAACTGTCCAGGTTCCAGCTCCAAAGATCTTCTGGGCCCAGACTGTTCTCAGTGTTCACATTGTCTTCACCCTGCACAGTTGCTCATAACGTAGATGTACACACAGCCTGCAGCTTAGGCTGGTTTGATGTTCCAACTTCACTGTGGTTTTTATAGAAGTTAGCTGGCTTTAGGCTGCTGAAATCTCCTAAAAGTGATTTCTAGATTCTTTCTGTCTTGAACAAAGAACTGATTAGGACAAGCACAGAAAGCGGGTATGGTGGTACATGCCTGTAATCCTAGCACTCAGGAGGCTCTCTATGAGTTCAAAGCCAGTCTCAGCTACACAGTGAGTTCAAGTTTAGCTTGAACTGCATAGCAAGACCCTGTCTCAAAAGCAAACAAACAAACAAAAGACAAGCACAAGTGGTAGCAAAATTTTAGTAAATAAACAGGCTCTGTAGAACAAATTTGGGCCAAGTAAAAGTAGAAAGATAAGCGCACTCTCTACAGGAGAAAGCAGGCTGCTGTGAGAAAACGCAGCAGCAGCAGCAGCAGCAGCAACAGCAGCAGCGGGGCGGCAAACTCAGTGGGGACTGTCCCTCTGTGTACCTCCCACTCCTCAGGCTGACCTCAGGGCTGGGCCATTCCATCTGAAGTGGGTGGAGTTTTGGCAAGAAGCCCGTGTGCAGGGCTCTGGGGGCTGTTCTGCACTCGCATCCTGGGATTTTGTGATCACTAGGGCAGGCCTGCTTCCTCAGGCAGTCTGCGCATTCTAATCTCCTGCCTCAAAACCCCACTTTAATGTCCGTTAACTCTCACTGGTGACCACACAACCATTCTCTTTCTCACTTCCAGTACATACTCAATGGACTCTGTGGTTCTGTGACTTACCACTTTATAGTAAAATAACCTCTGTGCTACATGATTTAGTCCAACTACAGACCAGTGCCAGAGTTTGAGCACTTTTTTAGTACTGGAGGTTAAATGCCAGGCTTTTGCAGTGGGCATATCCCTAGTCCTTTTTATTTATTTATTTATTTATTTTTTAATTTTATTTTAAAGACAAAAGAATGGAGACATATGAACCAGAAAAGCCATAAACAATACAGAAAATACAAAGTTATACAGAATATAGTAGGGAATTAGAACTGGATGTTGTATTACATAGTTATCTTCACATTAGTTAACACAAAAACATTAAAGGAAATACCAAATTATAGATAAGATAGTAGGGAA
>PVLD010010508.1:0-70447 GCA_004027595.1 Dinomys branickii
ATATGTGCACCCATGTTTATAGCAGCACAATTTGTAATAGCTAAAATGTGGAAGCAACCCAAGTGCCCATCCACAGAAGACTGGATTAAAAAATTGTGGCATTTTTATACAATGGAATATTATTCAGCTATAAAGAAAGACAATTTTGGGAACTTTGTAGGCAAGTGGTCAAAACTGGAGTCCATACTCATAAGTGAAAAAAAGCACCCAGAGCCATAAAGCAAGGCAGAGCCGAGCAGATGTGGGGGGTGGTGCGGATGGAGCACGCTGAGTAAGAAACTGTCTGGGAAGAGCCCTGGATATTCGATCTCTGGGTACCCAAGTGAGGGGAGAAGGGAAAACCAGAGGACTGGAACCAAAATTGTCCCAGCCCCATCTTTTCCTCCTCCCGAGTTCTTCCATTTGTTTCTGACTCCTCTGGTTCCTACCCACTCTGGAATTGGTTTTAAAAATACATTTCTCTAAGTGAAGTAAGACTACATACTTCTCTCTTCAAAGTGCTCTGTCCCAATTCTATCCAAATGTTCAACTCCCAGTAAGAATGGGATCATTTTAATGGAGGGAATTTGTTACATAAAATCTTGCTGTGAGGACAGCCCTCAAAGACTGCTAATTGGTACTGTCAGAAATGAGCAGAAAGCAAACAGGTAACTCTCAAAAGGACCACTCCACCTACCTCCCAAAGGACTCGAGGATGGCAGATCCATGCCACCCGAAAAAGGCATTCTGTGCTTTCGTTAAAGAAAAGGAGGCAGGAGGAAGGGAGGCTTAGTAGGTACCCACCCAAGCCTGTATCCTGGTAAATAAACAGCCTGAAAGGTATATCTGAAAGCCTAAACTTACGAATCACAGAGAAATCATGCAAGACCCTTTAAATTGCGATGGCAAGGCGTACTGGCAACAATCTTATTTCTCAGTAACATTTCGGAGACAGGTAAATTAAAGCTATTACAATTTGGCTTCTAAGAGGAATAATTTAGTCGTTTAAATTTTAAGCTTTAAGAGGCCAGCCTATGAGGTGGAGAATGTGTAAACTGTTGTAAAACTGTGTATTTCATCATCTTCCTAGTACATCTATATTACCTGAATTATGCTCGTCTGTGTGGTTGCTTCCTAGTATGAAAATCTTATTTTCTGCCAGGAAATGTATCTGAGAGTCACACACTGTTTCTTGGTTGGAACTTGGAAAGAGCAGTAAGTGGTTTTATTTTCTTGAAGATACAGATGTGTTGTAATTTGAAAGGACCTTGAAAATTATTTAGGTTTCAATGCCAACCTAATATTCTCATTAAAAAATTTTACAGGAATCAGCAAATTTAAAATGCGCAATACGATGAAACTTTCCTTGTCTTTTTCATGACCGTATGCATTTGCCCCCTTTTATTTCCCATATATTCTGTGAATATTGAGTCACGTTCCTGGCAAAATGCTAGGCAGAAAGAGAAAGAAAAGGTCCCCTTATAGGTACTCATGCTGCAGTAACACAGAGAGTATAAGCATATAGTGCGTAATATTTTATATTCACAGTCACGATCAGTTTAATTTGCATATCTATCTGGAGGAATTATGGGATACCCAGAGCTATTTCTAGAATTAGATTTGCATAATTATTCCGATTCTTTATAAGTATGGTGACATGTGGTCTGACAAAGGATTTTTAAAAAAACATTTGTAGGTTACTTTATAAGTTTTATAAAGATATTAGAGTTAAATACCTTTAGTTTTGTATTTAATAACCTGTCTGTACTGAAAGGAACACAATTATACAAAGCCATAATTAGTCTCCTGTTAATGGCACATTACTTCACTTTCACTATTATTTGCTGAAAGTTTGTCATTCAAAGTTTATTCCTTTTTCTTTTTCTTTTTAACACTTTTTAGAAAGGCTAAGATTCATTTAAATAAGAAATTCATAGTTGTAATGCGCCTCAGTGACTTTTCTTAATCCATGTAGGTGACAGCTTTCAGAGTTTGGACATGAAGTTAGATATATTCCTTTCCTTGGTTTTGGGAATATGGATGCTGCTGCGACCAGAATCTGTAAGCACAAGGTGTGATGTAAAGAATACAGTGATGGCTTACTTTTTAAAATACCACACAATAGTCTGCTGTGCTTTACAATACACTTGTCCCCCACTCTTGCCATTTTCTGAAGTAGCCCTGGAAGTCCTCCTTTGTATCTTTAGTTGCGTGCTTGTAGCTGTCTCAGTGTCCTGAATCAACTTACCTTGCATGATCATTCTGACTTTGGGGAAGAGCCAGGAGCTGCATGATGCCAGACCCAGTGAATAAGATTAAGGAGGATGCACTGTAATGTTTTTTACAAGCTTGCCTTTATGTTGGATGGCACTTGGTGGTGGTAGCTACCCTGTTTTTGATAACATAAAGACGCATAAGAGAGAGGACTTCAGGACTGCTTGGGAGAGTGGCAAGAATGATTGGGCGAATGTGTTCAAAGCAAGGGGGGTATTTTCAGTGGGATTAATGGCACTTGTCTTCTACTGTAATAATTTATTGAAATTTAAGCATTCATTCTATTTCAATCACATCACAAAAGTGTAACTGGTCCTGAAAGTTCTACCTGTTTGGTTACCAGGCTCTTGCTTTGATATTATTTCAGGACTGTTCTAACAAGGAAACCCCTTTCTGACATTTGAATGCTAACAGCTCTCCTCTGCTCTTCTCTGCCCTTGAACCTGAGCTAGCTGACCCTAGCAGGGACCACAACACAAGCTAAAGCCAATCTCATGACCTTGCTACAAAGGGCATCAGGAGGAGTAAATATAGCTCTGTGGCACCAGTGCCTACCTGGCAAGTGCAAAGTCCTTAGTTTGATTCTTGGTACTGCCACCTGGGCTAACTTTTTCTGCTTGGATATCACCAGAAAATCCCATTAAACACTAACATACACCCCTGGAGTCTGTCCTGTTGTCAATCTCAACATGCAAACCAATTTTGGATTGGTGGCAGCTTGATCCTACCCTCTGCGGAGCAGACATTGAAAAGGATCACAAAGACATTTTTTAAAAAGATGAAGTAGAAAATTAACAAAATGGTAAACTTTTGCAAGATTATTTCTTATACTGATTATGGTAAAGGTTGAAGCACTTTAACAAGGAGGTCCAAAGCAAGAGTGACTTGCTTGTTTCTTTCTGGTTGAGAGTGACAGATTTTAGAGGTCATCTAAGGACCCAGGATGGTAGGTCAGCCCTACCATTCTCTCCAAAGCTCTTCACTGTCTGGATTGAAAGCCACATTCATGGTCCCATTTCCTCATTGGACAGGAAGTGGAGAACAATTTTCTTTTAAGCAAATTAGACAGATCACGTCTGCTTACATTCCATCACTAAGAATTTAAGTCTTACTGCCAAACCTAGGCAGCTGTTAAAGGCAGTGTCTGGCTGTCTAGGCGAGGGCCATGTGCTAAAACCACAGAGAAAGACAATGAAAAAAAAAAAAACAGGGAGAAGTGGGAAAGAGCTAGAGGAGAGGCCTGTGAGGATGAATGAATGAAGATGAGAATGAGTGAATTGTGGAAGACAACTAGAGTCTACCAGTCTTCTCTTCCATTCTGGGACATTTCCCCTTCTTCGCCGAATACAAGAAAACTGATACAAAACCTTAACATTTGCTGTGCAAAGGACTAAGAGTTACAGACAACATTTCACTCCCTATAAACAAACCACAGCATCATAGTTCACAATATCCTAAGTCTCCTATGCTGAGAAGGAAATAGTATCTTTTAAACTGTGATGCAGGAGCAAGTATTCATTAATACACACATCCCAGTGTAGAAATATTTTGTTTCTTTATTTGGAGCTCCAGCTTGAGATTTCTTGGGTAAATGTTTAGGAATATAGGCTGATTAATAAAAGGAATTTGGCCATATCTGGACACAGCAGCAGCTACCACAAAGAGGAACTGGGATGACATTGTTGATAACACTCAAGCACGTACCTGTCTTTCCCATATGGAATAGTAGACACAAAACAGCTTTAGACCAAACCAGTGGTTCACAGCTGTTGTTTGGCTGTGATTGGGCCCAGTGGTTCATACTCTGGGAGTGTGGTGGGCAGTGTTGGAAGGTGGTATGGAACCTCTAAGAGATGGAGCATAATGGGAAATAAGTGATTAAGAGTGATGCCCATGGGGAAAAATGGATGTTAGTTTTAACCAGAGGGTTGTTACAAAAGAGCAAGACTCTGTCTTCCTGTCTATGTGACAGCTCTTCTTCTTGCCTTTGTACTGTCAGCCATGGTGTGACACAGCCAGGGGGCCTCATCAGAGCTGATGCCATGCTGCCTGCTTGAACTTTCAACCTCCAAAACTGTGGTCTCAGGTATTTTGTTGTAGCCATGGAAAATGGACCCATGCAGAGATAGACTAGCAGACTTTGTCAAGAAGGTGCTAAATTGATTTGGTTCAAGACAATACAGAAATGGTGGAGGTGGGGCTAGGGGGTGCAGAGAGGGAGCAAAGTTGACTTTGAGATGATAATGAGAGAAGATACTGGACGATGGATACACAAGACTTCCATGATTTAAAAAAAAAAAAACTTCTATGTTTAAAATGTCCATAGTAAAAAGTTTAGTTTTGCTTTGTTTACTTTTAAGAGTCAGCCAGATATAGTCATGCCAGTCTTAATATTGTCTACAAAGAAACTCATTTTGGGAAATTTCTCCACAGTTATTCAAATATAATGTAATAAAATACAGTCATCCCAGTTTTTCTTGTAAAGCTTTTGAGTTTCTGCAGTAAAAACATCTTTCCACACATTTCTCTCATTTTAATGAAGATGATAAAAATTTGGATTTAAACTGTGGAAATTTACTTCAAAGTGCAATCTAAATATCTGAAATTATTAATCTATAATTGAATTTACTTTATTAGCACCCTTTACCTTAAGCTTTAAAGAGCAGCTTATACAAATTTATTCTTTAAAATGCAGTCAACTATAAAGCTGTCCTCAACCTGACATTTCTTTGACTGAATATGTAAATTGTATCAAATGTTTACCTTTTTGCTACTTTGGATGCAAATATTCAATTTTTATTGCTTTTGCAAAGATTTAAGTTTTAAAATATTACTTTACCTTTTGAGTATGAAATAAAAACATCATTTCATCATATCAAGCAGACACAAAACAGCTTTAGACCAAACCAGTGGTTCTCAAAGGGGACAGGACATCCCCATGTGAACTTCCAGAAGATATCTGCAATGTTCAGAGACACTGTTGACACAGTGAGAGGTGTGACTGGTATCTAGTAGGTTAGTGGCCAGGCATGCTGCTAAACATCATATAATGCATGTTAGCATCTTTCATAACACCAAATTACATGGCCCAAAAAGTTAGTGGTGTTGAGGTTAAGAAGCCCTGGACAAACATGGGAGCATGCCTGAAAATGTTCACTAAAATGATGTCTCCACAAAGCAGGCCATCACTGTACTTTGCTGGCACAACTGTGTGTGTATGGGGGGTATTCCAGACATCATGATGACATTCTTGGGTGGGCACAAGGTACACACTTGGTAGGCACATAGATTGACCTGTGCATTTTGTCACCTGGTATGCCACCATTCCTTAAGTTCTTGCTTTTCATCTTTGGTGGATGCATTTTATTGAAATCTTACTAGTCTGATTTATTCAGTTACTGTGAGAGGCAATACTGGACTTCAGAGCATTCAGATATTTAGAGACCAGTAGAATAGGATGAAATCCTGAGTTACCAGGGAAAAGGGCTAGAGGAAGGAATATCTATAGGGGATTTCAGAGGCTGAGTCACCTGAAAGGTGTCCCTAAGGAACACAAGAAGTCTAAGAGAGCTGCGGGCTCACAGAAGAGCCAGGGGCCAGCTGAGTGGGAGCAAAGCCTGCCTCCCTAACCAAACTCTGGGGAGCTATGCACAGACTCTTCACATGAGCTGCACTAACTGCCACTGGACCTCTACAGTCTGTGAGCTTTTCTCTAGAATAACAGAAAATAATTTATGCAGAGGACCACAGGAATTGCTGAGGGTGATGTGAAAAGACAAAAAGACATTTAGCTACTGCTTTCACTTTTATAAAAATGGAATTTATTTATTTATTTATTTTCTCAAACAAAGTCTTGCTGCGCGGTGCAGGCTGGCCTTAAACTCACTTTGTAGCGCAGGCTGGCCTCCCAACTTGCAGCGATCCTCCTACCTCTGCCTCCCAAGTGCTGGGATTACAGGCATGCACCACCATGTCTGGCTTGCTTTCACTTCTAATTTAACTAGAAAGGTATCTCATGAAATAGTATCACAGTTAGCAGAAACCTTTCCACAAAAATGAAATCCTTTAGTTTTGTTAAGTGGCTCTTAACTGTGGGTGTATCTTAGAATTAATGGGGAAGCTTTAAAAACAACCTCAACACCTAGGCCCTGTCAAGTTGAACTGGAATCTCTGATCCTGGTGGATGATGGAGAAATACAAATGAGAACAGCATGTTAATGGCATGTCTCACTTTGAAAAATCTGACATATATTTTAGTGGAGGGTAATAAAGTTCATGTAAAGTTCATACTGTTAAAGACTGTCATCTCTAGGATATACTAAAAATACTGAAAGAAAGATCTGTAGATCTGTTTTACAACATGGTGACAATAGTTAATATTATATACTTGAAAATCACTGAGAACAGATGTTAACTGTTCTCACAACAAAACAAAGTAGGTGAAGTAATGCATATGCTAATTAGCTCCACTTAGCCATTCTACAATGTATACATTCACATTTAAAAACATCATATTGTGTACCATAAATATATACAATTTTTATTTGCCAGTTAAAACTTTTAAAAATACGGGAAGCAACACAATTTTCTTTAATGCTAAAGGGGGTTATAAGAATTAACAAGTAGGGCACAATATCAGACAGTGAGTCAAATTTTGAGGATATGATCTGAAATACACAGCAACATAAAGAGAAATCATGAAAGGTTGCCAGTGAATCTTATAGTGATCTTCACTGGATATCAAAAACGTGCTGCTTTAAAACTGAAATAGTCCCCAACTTAATCACTTATAAAACAAAGATGGAAAAGAATGGGATAGGATTTCAGATATTAGAGCAAGTAAAGAGGAAAACTGGTTTAGAGTTCCGATCTACCACTGGACTGACTTTGTAAGGCTCTACCAAAAGAGCCCCAACGAAATGCTGGAAGGATGAAGGCCTTCAGGTAGATTGAAGGGTTTGTAAGAAAACAGTTTAGGCATAAACTTTCCTATGGTAAAAAATGTTTTTAATAAAATGAGAAAAGTTACAAGTGACAGTTTACATGAAAGTCAGTGTTGGCAAAAAAAAAATCCAGAGTTCTACTTGAGTGGTCATTAGTATCCGGCACAAGGTCTACTTCTATCTTATATTTTTCCTACTTCTGTCTCACAATGGGTAGAATTCATTCAGTATGCTTTAATCAAAATCTACCCAGGACTTTGTTTTTCTTGTGGAAAATCCTACTCGCCTTACCTTGTAGAAGATAATCTATGAATTCCCAACGCTAATGCAGGCACATCCTAGGAACTGGAATAAACAGCACCACAGCCCCTACAGGATTTGTATAGTTTGCATAAAATGATTTTTTCAAAAACCTCCAAGAACCTTACAAGATATTTAAACAATTACTTGAAAGGTATCATTTATGATAGCAAATGAAAAACTAGTCTCCAAAGAGAAGAGTACACTAAAAATAATAAAAACAGTAACCAGGGGAAGGTAGCAAATGAGAAAACTGCTCTCCTTTGGGGGCACCAAGCTGGCCAGCACAGTTCTTAATTCTCCACACAAACTGCAAGCTCATTCTCTTGGCTTTGGCTTTACACACAGTCTACCCATTTAGGTACCAATTTTTTAGAAATGAATTGTTACATGTAAAAGCAAAATTGTGTATGAGTTGGTTATATTTTTAACTTTGGTGGAAATGGGTGACTGACCCACATAAGTTCTCACCACTTATGAAAAGGATGTCCTTTGTGAAAACAAATTTAGCGGAATTGCTGGAGTGCTTGTTCCTTTACCCATAATTCCACTTGTTGAAGTCAAACTTTTTCAACAAACATAGGGAGGAATGTTTCTTGGACACAAACTAAACTAAATAAAAAATACTACTTCTCTGACAAACTATGGTAATTAGTGCAGCAAGATCCCATACATTTATAGAACATGTTCGCCCAAGGGGTAAAAGCCCACACAACAGGCAATTGTAAACCCTGGCTGGGTAAATATCTATAAATGGACATTTTTTGGTGGGAGGAACAGTTGGTGGGTTAGCATGGCCCAAGTTTAGTCAGTTAAACTCATTTCATATGTTGTTTATTTGTGACGTTAAACCAGTTTACAATACTTGGTGGGTTTTCAAGGCCAGTCTATACTGACATTGCTACATGATTAGCACCTAGCACCCTGCCTTCTTATGCATGACACACTCCATCACTGTCTGCTCAGACAATACAGTCAAAGGCCATGAGTCCATTCCTGACTGCAGTCACTTCTACATGTCATAATTTTCTTTCACGCTCCAAACTTCATTGATGTACATATTGTTTATTTCTTTTGGATTACCTTCAAATGCAGGCAAACACAACTTTTCTGGATGTAACACAGAAATGCACAGAGTGTCAGGCCTATTGTACTGACTTTGGAGTCTTCACCCATTTTTGGATGTGGCCTATATAGAAATCTGCTTCTAATAAAAACTGATGACAACCATGACAAAAATAAGAATATAATATTAAAATAAATCAAATGATATACAGTGCCATCATTATTCTGATACAGAATTTTTACATAGCAATAATGATACAGGTACAAACGGCAAGATATCAGGCAATCCATTATGATAGACCTTTAGGTTACAAATAAAGTTTAAATTATAACTTAATATCGATTTAAAAATGATGACTAGTGTTATGCCAGATTAAACTCAATATTTCTTCCTCAAGTGACATTTTTTAGAATATCTCCAACAGGAGAATTTAAAACAAACATGAAAAAGAGAAGGAAAAAAACCATTTCATTGGAAAAAATGTCTTTTAGTTAAACAAAACCCCAGATCTGGAAATCTGTCTGGACTAAGATAATTTGGATTTTCATCCCTTCTGTTCTCAAGAGCAGAACTGAAGTCCCCTGGGCTAGACAAGTGAAGGAAAATTCTAGAAGCTCCCCCTACCCGCCATGCATGGCAGGAGCTAGGAGCACCCAGTTCAACTACATCTTCTTGTCACTGTTGAAAGTGTCAGGCAAATAGGTCAGTTTGAACCAGGGATTCTCCCAGCAAACTACATGATCTAGACTTTCCTCTCTAAAATGCTAAAGGCCAGGGAGGGAAAAGTAAGAGGAAAACGGTGAGGGCTTTACAATTCATGGAGGACTAAGAGATAAGAGACACAAGGTGTGTGTGTCTCTCTGTGGGGCAGAGACAGGAGGGGCTGGAAGAAAAAATGTCTCTGTAACAGAATGTCAATTCTTGTTCTCCTCACTTTTGCAGAAGTGGGTGAGTTATTGGCATTAAGAAAAGCCAAACCAAACCAAAATATAAACAAGGAAATGAGAACCAGTTCCATAACACTTTGTACTTTACATTTCTATCCAAAATTAAGATTCCCTTTCAATAGAAAAAAATCATTTAAAAATCAAAGATAAAAATGTCACTTGGAAAGTGGAGGGAAGCAAGAGTATTTCTTTCTGGCGTATTTTTATCTGGCACAATCACAAGTTAAGACTTTACAGACATCACGTGGCTGTTCACATTTAAAGTTTCTACTTGAAAGTGATTACTTTCGGGCTAAACAAATAAACTGCTTAAATGAAGTCCGTAAGCAGGCCAGGCCTGGCATACAAGGACACATGTGATGCATTCTCCGCCCAAAATATGGAACCTAAAGGAAAAAGAAAACCGAGTCAGACCAGGTAAAGCTTAAGAACCAAACCAAACCATTGTATAGGAATCATTTTGTGAACAACTCATGGGTACTGAGTGTTTACTTGTTGGACACTTTCCATATGTCATCTTGTAAAGATGGCAAATAGTTTCAATGTCCCTACTTTATAGGTGAGAGACTGAGGCACAAGCTGTCCAAGGTCACAATGTCTAGAACTGGAAGCTTGGCAGGCAGTGGACTGGAGAGAACACACTTTCTGCCTTTTACTTCTTCTCTTTTTTTTTTTTTTTTGGTAGCTTCCTGCTACTGAAGCTTCTTAGGAAGAGCCCAGGACTGTTGGCATATCCACATCCATACAATAAGCAAACAGAAATCACAATAAATAAATAATATTTAAGTTCACACATTTGTCAAAATGCTGAGGATAATTTTTTTTGAGATAGAGTCTCCATATATAGTTCAGGCTAGCTTTGAACTCACTATGTAGCTCAAGCTGGCCTCAAACTCGATGCCATCCTCCTGTCTCAGGCTCCCAAGTGCTGGGATTATAGGCATGTGCCACCATACCTGGCTGGGTAAAGTTTTTTTAAAGGAACATTACAGAAGGATGTAAGTTCAATTCACAGAAGTGGAACTCCATAGGCCCTGACCCATCAGGAACAGGCTTATTTCACTCCAAAAGTCCCCCAAGAGCCCATCCCATGTGACCAGTGAGACTGGATGAAGAGGGTCCACCAGTGACCTCACAGAAGTTCCTTGTGTCAGTGGCAAGTGGAGTACACTCAAAAATATGCATACTTCAAGAGTAAAGTGAGCCGAAATAATTGTCCTTTCCCTAGAACTAGGGCCTTTTTGAGTATCTGCCAGTCTTGCACACTGTGTGGATAAAGCACAACCCCAGGCCTGGAGACAGTGACAATCGATCAGTGAGACAAGATGGCAAACAGCTCCGATTCAGGGCAATGTGAAAAGGGTCAGCTACTGGGGACCCATGCATTGGGTACCCTTCCATCGCTTACCACGGCAAAGAAATGAGTTGTTCCTTTGACCAAATGCAAATACTGTATTCGATATCAGTCTAGTATTTCCTATTCTAGTCCACCAAAAGAGGCTGCCCTACACCAATGATCTGTGCTTACGAGAAAATCTGAGATCATCTTCCAGATGCCTTCCAAAGAGATTTTACATAAAAAGGCCATTTTCAGACAGTGGCAGAACCATTCTAACCTTACTTTTGCGTGAAGCTGATAGGATGGACACAACTCTACGGTAGTCCAATAAAATGCAGGCCAATAATCTGAGTGTACCTTTGAGTGGTACCATGCTTGCAGCCTTCTTACCTCCTTTTTCCTTCTTCTTCTCTTCCTCCTTCTTCGTTCCTGCCTTCCATTTCCAAAATGGTTCTGGAAGGGTCAGGGAGATGATCGAGATCAATAAACACAAAGGGAAGAAAGGGAAGCAATAGGAAGGCAGGGCAGGGCTGGGGATATAGCTCAGCAGCAGAAGTACCTGCCTGGAAGGCAGGCCGTGGTGTGGTCCATGGGCCTAGCAAGAAATACCTGCACTACCCTAGTGTCTTTGCTTTTCTGACACATCGTAACTGCCAAGGGTCTAACCGCAGTGTCTACATACAGGCACACTGCCCATCTGCTCAGTGGAGAGCTATGCTCAGAATGGTTCTGTCACTGTGTGAGTCCAGCAGTATGCTAAGGGCTGGCTCATTTGCTGCCACCAAGAATGGAGCAGAGGAAGTGGCTGCTTCTAGAATGGCTTAGACAATTACAAGGAGATAGCATGAGAATTGATAGTCACAAGTGACCTTTACAGTCTCTTCTGACTCGGGCCTTGAGAATTCCCTTCACTAAGCCTAAAACTTCTGCATGCACAACTGCTTCTCAATCACGGACCATTCTGCCCACAGGGCAAGATCCAGAGACACTCTGGTTTGTCACAAGTACGGTACTATTCAAGTCAAGTGACTAGTGGCTAGAAATGTTATTAAACATAGTAAATGTCCAGGAAAACAAAGAATGATCTAGCCCAAAATGTCAATGGCGCTGGATATAAGGAAAACTGACAAGAAGCAATGATACCCAGGAAAAAGGAGCGCCAAGTAAGTGAAAGGTTATTAGCATGGCAAACTATTAGAAATGGAGCCCATCAATATGTTTATTTCATTCGCCCACCCAATAGACAGTACCCAGTGCTGCATACATACTGATCCTTATATTAGGGGGTAAGGAACAGCGAGGGGGCAAAGGGGAAAAGCCCCCGCCTGGCATGGGACTGCCATGTTCATGATGAAAGGCAGAACCAGGAAGGCAGGCAGCTGCCCCTCAATGCCCTTGTGGTGCTCACAGACCTGCAGGCCTCATAGCACTGTGATCACTCTCCGGGCGGTGAGCACCCTGCAGGTAGCAGAAAGGAAAAATAAACACCACTCTCCACCTGCCCTGCATCAGACTTCACAAGGCACTGAGAATGGACATCACCCCAAACCTGTAAGCCGGGTTTCTCCCCTGCGCCTCCTCCCCGCTGCACCCCGCAAGGCTAGAGAAGCAGCTTACTCTGGGGTGAAGTAACATGCCTGAGGCCAACCAGCCAGAAACTCAAAGTGCTTGCAGTTTCTCAGTCCTATTTTGTCCCAGGCCATCCTCTCTTCTCAATTACCACTGTGCCCTGACTCCAGGAGCTCTGAAGAAAGGGCTGTGGCTGTTTCATTTATGAGCATTTGACACTAACCCTGGCACATAAAAGACTCTCAAGAACATATTTGTGAAATTATTGTCGCCTCTGCCCCATGCCTCGTGCATAGACTATAAATTCTTCCCTGAACACAAACCAGTGATCATCTCCAGTCTCCTGTCCGCACACACCCAGTGCCAGACAGGCTCAGCATGATTCAGCGACCAAGCCCACAGATGGAGTCACCGCAAAGTCAGGGAGGCTGCAGCCCCTCACACAGACCCCTTTTGAGCCCAGGAGGAGCCCTTTAATGTGTTCACAAAGTCGCATGTTCCTGTGGAACTTTGTAAAATACCTTTGAATTCTGTTTCTAGGGGCACCAAGACTGTACGAGCATCAGTCTGACCTTCCTGTAAGGATCAGACTTCGCTGCAGGTCTTTTTACAATGGATGCCCTTTTCTCACTCAAACCCAGACTCTTTTTTCAGGATCCAGTCTGTACGTATTCCTCCATCCTCAGAGCCTTTCTTAGTCTCACTAGGCTGTGGCAATTTCCCTCCTCCATTTATTCCTGTGAGCTCCTAATGACAAAGAGCTTGGTTTTTGACATTGTATACTCAGTAGATCCTTGCCCATTTTGTTACCAGCCAGTTTGAGTTTTTTGTTACATGTAAAAGGTAAATCAGAAATGGCAAGATCTTGAGCTGTTCAGGATCATCATCACTGCCCATCCTCTTCTGTAGGCCCTCTAAAGGGAAAGCCCCCATACTGAGCTCCCCAAATGTTACCCACTGGCTGAGAGGGTTCTTGGTCAATCGGTACAGAAGTCACAAATTGTCAGAGTGTAGCTATTTTAGTGTTAACTGCACTATGCTCTGTTTGGGAGCCATCAGCTCTTAGGACTGGAGGCCTTCCTTGCCGCTCAGAGCCAGCAGCTACCAGCAGGCCTTGGGAACTCTTCTGGCCAATACAGATGATGGCACTGAGAAATTCTCTACAGCTCTTTACCAGTCTCTGCTGCTAGCTATTTACAGTGTTACCAGCTCAGGCTGCTCAGTACCAATAGCCTTTTGTGTCAATAATTCTTAGTGTACCACTTTAGCATGCTCTACTTGAGACAGAAATCACGAGTAGGCAGGATGCCATCAGAGGGGGAATGTTATGACCTATGCGGCACCAACAGGAACAGCATACAAGTTGAACCCACTAAGAGTGTGGGGAGTTCCCTTACACAGGAAAAGAGGTGAGCTCATACCTACAATGAGTGTCAGACTTTCTGTCTGGTTATGGTAGGGGAGGGCACCCCTGCTCTGCCCTCATGGAAGGCTGCAGAGGGACAGAATCATCCAGAAAAGCTGCAGGGAAGAGTCATCGGGATAGATCCATGTTCAAAGCCCCACCGTAGCCAAAGCAAACATCTCCTAGAGTAGCAGTCGGGCACCTAAGGTGGAGAGGCTGGCTGTAAGGTATTTGGGGAAGGCGGGAAGAAAAATTCAAAAGTGTCTTCTGAAGAGAGAGAGAGGGCTCCTTATGGTGATGGAACTGTTCTGTCAACGCCAACATCCCGCTTGTTTTTTTTTTTTTTTTTCCAGTACCAGGGATCGAACTCAGGACTTTGCGTTTACCAGGCAAGTGCTTATGCCACTGAGCTATACCCCCAGCCCCCAATCCTGCTTGTGATATTGGATTATAGCTTGGCAGGATGCTATTGTTTAGAGAAACTGGGCAAAGGGTCTATAATACCAAAGTTAGGAACACCCGTGTAGACCAATGCATACTGATGCTTAGTGAATCTCTCTAATTGGAACCTGCAACAAGCGCTAGGATGCTATCCTAAGAGGTCAAGGTAGACGGTGGCTCCTGGCATCTGTGACAGGAAGAAATGCAGACAGGAGCATGGTGCGCTTTCCTTTACCCAACATTTGTGAAATTTTTTAGTTATACTGATTATAGTTTGTACTTATGAAAAGTTGTCAAAAGTTTGCAAAAATATATATCTGAAATTATATTTACAGTGCTTTCGTATAGGTTTGCTTTAAAATGGAAATCCCTCAGAATTTTAAAAATCTTCTATGTTTTCTTTTTTGAGACCCCTATTGAAAAGAAGAAAAGAAAGAAAAAGTTTTGGTTATCTGGGGGCAAGATGTCACTGTGAGTTCATTGTTAAACCCAGCTCTGCCACTTCAGAGGAAATCATAGCAGCAAAGGCAACACAAAGCTACTGTTGAATGTTAGGGTGTTATTTTTTTTTTTTTGGCTTGGGGTTTTTTTGTTTGTTTTTCCCTTTTTTATGGAGCCTGTCTTATTTTTAAAGCCCTTACCAAGTCCAGTCCAGTAAGTGTGTCCAGTATCAGTTTTGTAGCTCTTGGGGTAGCATCCACTGGCCCAGAGGAAGGACTCAGTCTTGTGTTCCTGTCTGAGTGCGAAGCCGAGATTCCTGTCTCAGCCTCCTCTGCTGCCCCCACCTCCCAACAAACGCACACAGCTCCCCTGTTCTGGGCCCTAGGGCCCAGCCACTCCCCTCCTCCTAGTCTCCTTTCTAAAGAACAGAAAGGGAGGTAAAGATCCCCTTCAAGGCCTCCGCAGCCCGGCCTAGCCAGCCTGGCCCTGGTGGTGTGCAAAAGTCCAATTGTTCTTTAAACAAATCAGATTCAGGTTTTTCTTTAAAAATTTTCCCTTCAGACAAGAAAAAGATGTAAGTTTTAAAAAGTTAAGAAGAGAAAATTGATGCTAAAAATGTTTATGTAGGGTCAGGCTGCAGTGCAGCAGCATAACAAGCATGGCCTGTGTCCAATCCCACATTCAAAAACATAGACCAAATTAAAAGCAATATTTAGATAAACACAGCTGTTTGAATTTTAAAAGAAAAGATAAAATAACAGGTAATAAAAATTAAAATATTAATAATATTAATTAGAGCAGGACAGAAAATTTGACATAACACCTTATCTTTTAATACTGATTTTATCACTTAATTTTGTTATGAAAACCAAAAATCTCTTTAAAAATTATAGCTATTAATAGAAATTAGAATATCTGTTTTATAAACAGAAAGCATTTCCTGTAGACACGACTCATAAAATTATTCATTAACTGTTAAGAAATTATTAAAAATGAATACCATAAAACTATAATTTGCTTAAAATATATTTAGAAAATATGTCCTTTTTAGAAGGAAAAAGTATTCATTCATAGAGATAGACTAGACTTTATTCTATTTTGAATTATCAAATATAAAGTTAAAAACTATACAATTACAAAATGGTAGCGACTATAAACCCTATAAATCAACTGATGCTTCTGTAATAAAAGGACAAAATGACCTCAGTGGCCATCAGTCTCCCCCAGAGCTTTCAGTTTCACTCATCAAACACTGTTTATTTTACTCAAATAGATTTTGATGGCTAACAACTGAGCCAAACCAAAATGAAGGGCGAGGTGTGGTGGTGCACACTTATAATCCCAGCAGTTGGGGGGCTAAAGCAGGAGGATCCCTGTGAGTTCAAGGCCAACATAGGCTGTATAATGAGTTCAAGGCTAGTCTAAACTACATGGTTAGGACCTATCTCAAAAACCAAAAATAAATCCAAAATGAAATAAATAATTTATGCATCTTATCCATCTATTAAGGAACTATTAAACTTGAGTAGAATTAAATGCTGTACAATGATGGTTACCAGGATATATTGATGAAAAACTTTTTTCTTGATTTGTTTTGAGGAGACCATATATAAGAGATACTCTAGAAGAAACCATATTTTTAAAAAAGAAAATATTAATTTCATCTGTAACAAGTAACAACTCCAGGACTTACTCTTACAATAGGTCATCAAAATGACCTTTGAAAATGTACTTCCAAAAATTAAAAGAGAAAAAAGTAGGAAAACTGATGAAATTGAGTTCTACAAGTACATTTCAAGTAGACACCTAAATGGAAGCAACTTAAAAATCTGACATAAACCTTACCTTTTAGAGCATCTGTATTTTGATACCTAATCTTACTATGAAAACCATTATCTGTTCCTAAAGAGTTTATTATTAGACCCTTATTTACATTTTTTAAAAAACCCATAGAGATAGGTATAGGCTTAGGAGAGGTGATTGATTTTGTTTACTTTTAGAAGTGATACCGCACTAAAGCTGAATTTGAAGTTGTTGAGGAACCAGAGGAAAATTCCATTCTCTTTCAAACGTCTCAGATTTGGAAAACACACTCAAACTATTAGAGGACACAGACAGATCTCCACTGCAAAACATGAGCACTCATCCCAGTGAATGCCTGGTCTCTATTATACATACACACCAGTTTTGGCTAATTAGACTTTAACAATATTCAAATTAACTAGACACTTCCCTCCATAGAGGCAGAGGAGCACAGGGACAGCACCATGTGGACAATGGCGTGTAAGAAGGCAGGGAATGTTAGTGCATTGCTGTGTGCACCATTAGTGCATACAGTTTAATGCAGCCGTATATAGAAAGCCACAAAATGTATAAGCCTAATCTACAGTCTTGTGGGGAGTATTCAGTCAGCGCATACAACAGTTAGAACAGAGCATTTGGCCCGGCATAGCACTTAAGAAGTGGGAAGTATTGACAGGAAAAAGGATCCACAGTTGTGCCACTCTTTACTTGCTGGTCAAGCAAACAATACTAGACTTCAGTGTCTAGAGCATGTGAAGTTACACTAACACTGTATAAAATGACACAATTTCTGAAGGAGAAGGGGAGGAGTGACTTTTCAGAGACAATGCCTAAAAAATGCCGAAGAGGACTCACATCCAGAGAGCTGATGGTGGTGCCAAAGGCAGCTGGGCAGCAGTATCTACTCGTGGGGAGTTTGGCATTGAGAGTGACAACTCATGCTTCAGAGCCTTGCCTGTCTTTAAATGCCCAAGAATAGAAGGTGCATATCATATTGTAACATGGCAGTACAGTCTTGCAAGGTAAAACTGCAGGAGGAATAGTTTGAATGCAACAGGAAGCATTTCACAAGGCAACCACAGAAAAGGCAACAGCTAATTCAGTCTTTAGATGGGCTGGGTCAACCGGAATCCGTACTCCTGCCCACAAAGCTGCACCTCTGCCCACAACCCACAGTTTATTTCATCAGGTTTCCTCCAAGAAGGACAAAAGATTAAGTGATACCTGGGACTGTGGATTACAGGAAAAATGTCTAGTTCTATCACAACTGCAAATGCTAAATCACATATGGAAAGAATAAAGCAGAAGGCAGAATTGTGTTGGATTTGATAATATACAACCAGAGTACACAGTATGCAGAGAGAACACCAGAGATCAAGTTCTGCCTCCAGCCAGCTGCCCAGTCTGGGCTTCCTCTCAATTCCCCTGGACCACAGTTCACAGACAAGTAGAAGGAGGTGAGAATTGCAGGCACTGCAACCTGGCAGCCCTAGGGCATCTGCTAACTCTGCACTGTATTCCACAGGTTTTCAATCTGTGGGGCCAGAACCCACCTTCCAGCAGCCCCACACACTTCCCTGTTCCCTTCTGCCTTCTGTCCCCTCCCCTCCTGATGAATGGAAACCTGCCAGCCCCACAGGTCAGCCAGCGTGCACCCTGGGGACACAACCTCTAAAGCCCTGTCCAAACCAACCCTGAAGTCCTATGATCATGCAACTCAGTGTCAGTAACTTTCCCAAAATGTTACTTAGGTTACTATGAGATTTGGCTTCTATCTAATCAAGTAAACTAGAAAATTAAATATCATTAATCTCTCCAATCATGAAACATGTAGCAAACTAGCACAGACACAAAATATAGAAATTTTAAGTGAAGATGTAAGAGTAACGGCATTATTGGTGATTTTTTGAAAAAACAAAACATAAGTTCTGTTTCTGTTTTACAGGAGGTCTAACATGGAATCTTTTCAGAAACCTCTATACTTTGATTTCTGCAAAGAAACACATTAGAAATATGATATATATTTTTCCTAAATAATTTCTACTCCTATTCATCCATTAGAAATTATTTTGACAAAATGTCTCTAATGCCACAAGAACATTGACAGTGGAAAGGGTAGGGGAGAGGAGTTCTTTTCCATCATTGTCTCTCTTGACTTTAAAATGCAGGGACACTACCCAAGGTTTCAAGTCCTACAGGCCTTGCTTGGAGCTAAGGTACAGCAACGTAAGAGAATTACCATGAATGCAAATATATATATATATATATATACTAACTTTTCGAGTCTGTGGATGGCAGCTGTCTCCCGCTTTGCCCATAGGTGTGCAAATCCTTATGCTCTTAACCCAGATACTAACAGCACAGCACATGCCTCTGCCACACTGGAGGTCCTTGTCGCAGGCCTGAAATGCAACAAACAAACATAAATATAGACAGTGGGAAAGATACAGGCTAGGGCAATCTAAAATTAGCAGTGAAAATGCTCTTTAAATACCCCACACTATGATTTTAATAATCATGTATCTATACAAAAGGAATTATATGCTTCATTTACATGTACATAGCTATACTAAAATCTGACCAGAATAGATTTTTCCAGTTTTTAAAAAGTGCACTACATAATAGGTCCTACATTATGAAAATCATAAACACAAGATTTTAAAAAACAAAAATTAGCTTTTCCTAGTGCGTTATGGCTGAATTGGCATAGTGTTTGAAGAACGAGTCTGTATTAGTCTTACACTATATATGGCCATTAAGAACTACATAAATCGAATCACAAGATTTTATGACTATTAACTGCAGAATACATTGGGCCTAATGTTAAAAAGAGATTTAAATCGTCTCTAAATCTGGCATAAAACACACTCGACCCATAAAGGCACCGATATAAATTTTAGAAGTGCTCATTTTCCCATTCAAATATTTGCATTTTGGTTCATGAGATTTGCTGTTTCTCACACCACTAACTTGATTTTCACCATTTCTTCTTTTAAAAAAATAAATTTTATTGGTTGAGAACGGGCAGATCAAGATTTGTATTTTATGCTATTCTTGTTTCAGGTGAATACGTCGTAAAATGGAAATTACTGGTTTACATTGTACATAGATTACAAAATCAGCCTAGCTATCCCATAATTCACATATTAATAAATTTAAGTAACAGTTGCAGTTATTAACAGTAATTACTCAAACTACCTGCTCCCAATATAAAACCGGTAAATACCTGTAATCAAAGAATCAACTATGGAGGAATTTCCAGTCTACTGAGCAGAAATAATGGAACTTAAATTTATTTGCATAAAAATGGATCTGAAGAACTATTTTTCTTTCCTAGAACTACAAAAAGCGGGACACTATCGTGTACAATCATTGTTTTGCTAGTGATAAAGTAAAAACATCCTGTACTATATACATGAGATTCTAAAAGGTCTATAATTTAGGCATAAATTTAAATGTACACTTGCTGGAAACAACAACAGTCCAGTCTTTCAAAGAACTCAGTCTTAGTGATAGCCATAATGTCTCAAAATGTAACAATATGGGCTTATCCTTAGTAGTATCATGTTGGAGCTTATTTACTTCCTCCAGTAGATTTTTTTCCCCATCTATTTAAAATAAATATGTGGCTAAAACTACCATTTTGCTTTGCATGGCTTGGATTATATAGAAGAATAACCAACCATTTCCATTTTCCTATTTTTATCTGAGTGCTGGAAAACACATACATGTAGCCATCACATTCCATAGATGGGATGTCCAGTTAGCAATCTCTTCCAGTATAACTTTAACAAAGCTGTATGGACATATAAATTAATTTCAAAAGACCTATGTATTACTAAAAAAGTAAATGCTTAAACTGGAAGTTTCAGCCAATATTTCATTTTAGCAGATGCCTAATACCCTGAATTCTGAAGCCCCACCAGCTCTTTTTATAAGACAATCAAAAATCCAGCCAAAATTCTTTAAAATTCAATCAATCACTTGGATGTTTAATGTCCTATATATATCCAGATAAGTCATTGAGATTTTCATTTGAATCCAGATGGTTCCTGTCAGGGAGACATAACTACATTTTATTGCCATGTGGCTTTACAGAAAGCTTTTAAAATAATTCTTTGTGCAACACTGAATTACAACAACAGCAGCACACACAACTACATAATAAACCTGGTCCAAACCTCTTCAATAGACATACAAGGCGCTAAAATTTCATTTTCCAACAAAAACCTTCAGTTCTTGGAGAATTTACAAAGAATTGCTGAAGTTTATATAATTTTAATTAGACAGTTGTTTCCTAATGCCCTTCATCCTTAACCCATTGCAGAGCTATTCAAGTAGCGTTTTCCTGTGAATGGAACAAAAAGATACTTATATTGCAAAAGGAATCTTGGGCTCAGAGGATTAGGAGACATTTAAAATGAGCCAGCAGGGGAAGAGGGAAACAAACTCAACCATGTTACAATTCTCATGTTTTAGAAAGACCGGTAGAAACTTTTGTTCAACCACATGGACTATTGACAAAGTTATACAAATAATTTAAAAAATCTAATAAGTACCACAAGCTCATAACTAAATATCTATTTGATAGAATCAAATCGTGCCACAGCACACGGGCTTCAAAATGTTATCAATCTGCTAATACAGAGGCGACGGAGCTTTATTTTCTCAAGACAATGGCACTTCCTTTTTATCATATGCTATTGCTTATCTGTCTTGTTTTAAATACATGTATCCACTTTATTTAAGTCCGATAATGTATTTTGATATCTGAAGTAATTTAATAAAATAAAGGAATTTAATGAAATGAAATACTTTAACACTTAAAAGAGTAAAACAGTTGAACCACGAGCAAGTCGTGGAGATTTTGCATAATTGATGTCAGCTAGGCTAGACTTTTTCATTCTGTACTGTAAACTCATTCTTCAGATACACACAAAGAAAACTGTTGGCAGTGGAAGGCAACTGAACTAGGAGCTATTGGGAAACCGATGAAGACGTCTTAAGCTGAGAGGGTCTGTTTGGCGGCCTCCTCCATCACTATGCCCTGGAGGTGCTTTATCAGGAACCAGAAATGGAAACTTTTACAGGAAGGACTTCAAGAGTCTGAAGGAAAGCAAGAAAAACTCCGGAACCCGGTAGGAAGCGCCCACAATTGCTTTTCAAAGCACACAGATGGCCTTGACCCAAGCTATTTCAAAGGGTTTCTGCTGGGGACGTACGGAGGGGGGTGGCGCAAACTCCGTGAATCTAGGATTACGACCCGCGGGACTTGGGATATTCGTCTTGCTTCCTTGCATTTAAGGGAGGGGTCGTCAGTTTTGAAAGGTTCGTGGCTGGAGCACCTTGAAAAATACCTGAAAAGACTAGGAACGAAACTTCCTTCACCTACCCAAACGGACCGCCCCAAGGCACGAGGTCCTGGGATTAGTGGGGCAAAGTGGAAGGCGATGGTTGACACTCATCTTTTCTCCAGTGTCTCCGGCCGTTGGCAGCTTTTGCAAACAGCATTTTCCCAAGTGAATCAAAGGGCGGCTGAGACAGGTGTCCCCTGCCCCTGGCGACCCACCCCATTCCCCTGCGTGCCCTTCTGCGCCCCAGTCCCGAGCCCCTGGGCGAATCCTGGTGCGCGCCGGCGCCGACAGGTGCGCCTCGGCTCTTACCCCGGTGATCACCGCGGCGTCCCCGGCCGAAGGTGAGAGCCACAGCGGCGGCAGCAGGAGCAGGAGCAGCAGCAGGAGCCGGAGCCGGAGTGGGGCGCAGCGCCGGCTTCCCATTGCGCCCTCGGGCGTGCGCGGCGTCTGGGGCGGCGGGGACCCTGAGCCGGTCTGGCACTGCGGGGCGCACGGCAGCGGGCGGGCGCGGCTGCGGCTCCGGGAGCCCGGCGCGGTTATAAAGGCGAGTCTCGCCGTGACTCACGCCGGCGCCCGCCCGGCAGCGCGCGGGGGCACGGCGCGGGCACACACCCCACGCCCCCCGGCCGCCCCGAGCCACGCACGTGCTGCGCCCCGCCTCGCCCGGGCGCCGCGCAGGCAGCGCCCCCCGCGGGGCGCCCTGCTCCGTGCCATTCTTCCCGCGGTCGCCCGCCTCTCTTTTCCGCGCGCGCCCCAGAGTAGCTTTTGTGGTCTCAGAATCACTCCTTTGCTGTCCTGGTTTCCAAAGCTCCACGTGCTCGCCGCCCACAACTTGCAGATCATTTGTTCTGCAGATGTCAGGAGAGCCTACTACGTGCCAGGCGCCGCGGGCACATGGGACACGGGGGGGGGGGTCGCGCGACAGCCCTAAATGTGTTCGTTTGTGCACATCCATACGGAGCACCCATTGTACGCCCTATACTGCCACCAGCTCTGTGCTCGTGGTGGGACAACTGAGCAGAACAGATACCCAACACTGGAAACGTGAAAGGCAAGTGTAAAGAACAAAGAGAGCCCCCAATCAGCCCCGTCTTGACAGCGGAGGAGTTTGTCCTTCCAGCTGTGGGAATCTTAGTTCTTTCATTGAAAATGCCTTCCCTTGACATCTGTTCCCGACCCTCTTCTCGCTGATTTGCTTCACATGTATTTCCTCTGCTCTTCTTCAGCCAGAGCAGCTCAGGATGCCAACGGGAAATGAGAACTCCCGGCTCTGTGTGCCAGCCTGGGGCCCCTTAACCCACAGATGGGCAGCTGTCTCTGTCTCATTTTCCAGCCAAGGAAGACCCACGTTCGGTCTTAGAAGGTGCGACATGGCGTTACTGTGATTCCTTAGTGCGTGTAAACAAGAACGGAGTGGCCACTGGAGAGGACAAACGACAGATGTGCTCTCTTCCCTCTGACCCTAGCCTAGCTCCACCTGTAGGCACCAACAAAGACGCGTTCAAGAGTTACATAGGTGTGACCACCCCAAGTGTGTTCACACGCTCCCTGTCGCCCCCAATCGTCAGAACCCTGGACTTTGCTCTTTTAGGACCCAGACTTGAAAAGCATAAGCATCTTTCAGCCTCTTTAATAAATGCAGTAAGGAGAATTGAGACAAAGTTACTTGCAGATTGTGAGGCTCCCCCATGCCAAAGCACTCAGACGAAATGTAAAAAGGGGTGGCGGGGGAGAGAGGGAGAGAAAGGGCAGGCAATTAGCCGAATGTTAAACAGCTGAATTTTAGAAATTCAAGATGGATTTTTAGCCCCCACCCCCCATTTTTAGCATGTTTTCATGTTGGGAAATACTCTGAAACAGAAAACACAGAAGGAATCAAACTTTTTTTTAACTTTAAAAAAAACTGTTAAAATTGGACTCAGTAAAATAAGTGGAAACAGTAGCAAGTGACAGGCTGGTGGAAAGTTTCCTTTTCCAGTCCGCACGCCAGCGAGAGCACGGGAATGCCGCCGGGCAAATGTAAAAACCAGTCCACATGGAATTTTAACTTCCCTACAACTTTTTAAAAATGGCCTATTTCTATTCCACTACTGTTGAATGCCAGCGTGGGTATTCCCTGCTTCTCCAAGCACACAGGCACAAAATCTGATTTCAAAAGTGAGTGGCTTCTTGCAGGGTTGTTTGGAAAACGGTCCTCATAAGAATGTTTTGAAAGGAGGTTGAGAAACGTTTAAAAACAGTGGTGGTTTGGTTTCATGTTGCCCCTTTGTGGACTACTTCTAATCTCCCTAAGTGCTAGGGATCAAACCCAGGGCCTTGTATGTGGCAGGCAAGGAGGAACTCTGCCACCGGGGTACACCTCCAACCCTTTGGGGTCTTTGATTTGCTTTCATGCTTTAGGGGAGAAATGGAGGTTCTTGATACAATGCCAAATTTGAAAGTAAAATCTGACTTCAATTCTTATAATTGGAAAAATGAATAAATTTGAGGTAGTGTAGAAAATAAGGTCAGAAGGCCAACCTGTCAGCAATAAAATGGACATTGGAGAGTAGTTTTCTGTTTTATTTCTGCAGCCTATTGATGCCTTGGCATGATCAGTTGAGCCCAGGTGTAACTGTTTGGGGAGACATGAATTTGGAGTGTTTCAGAGTGCAGACCACATTCTAGCCATGCACCCAGGCTCAGCTGATCTAAAGGTACAATACAGAAAAATCAATAGGGCCCCATGTTAGTGAGTCAGAATGAGCAGGACTGGAGTTCTTTACACTACTGGGCAAATTATTTAATCTTTTAAGGCTCTATTTCCTTTCCTATAAAATGGCTATAAAATACCAACCTCCTGGGATACAACCCCCATGTGGTTTAAAAGGAGCTAATACCTGGGAAGTGCTAAGCATGGTGGTTAGAACAGACTGAGCACCCTCTTAATGTTACCTCTTATGAAATCTTAGCATCTGTCTCTCCTGACAATTTTGACTGACACTGAAAAAGATCTTTTCTGTCTTTCTACCAGAGTAGGTTGTCTCCTTCTCTGATTGGGCTTCTTCTGTGTATTTTCCTGCAAACTGCTCTCGTACACAGCATGAAGGTAGGCATACAGCCAGTATTCAGTAAGCAACTGATGATCACCAGGATCTACCCTGTGGAGGACAGGCCAGTGGACAAGTTGTAAGCCAGTGGTGCACAGTTGAGTAATTTACATGAATCAATTAAATGTAGTCAGCCAAAACAGAGAATGACACTGTGAATGTCAAATCTGGGCAGGTGTTTTGCTTGTCATTCTACTCAGAAGAGGTGGGACTAAAATGAGGTGAGCTGGGAGAAGCACACCTCTCTCATGGCAGTCTCTTGGTGACTATTATGGTTGATACATTGTGTCAACTTGAGAAGTTTAGAAACTTAACTAAGTGCCTCAGCAGGGGGCCAGATCCTTACTTTGTAAACATTCTGAGCCTGTGGGAGAGGAAAGCATGGAGATGGTGTGGATAGGTATCCTGCACACAATATAAGGGAGGAAAAGAGTTATGTCCTCTGTTCTTTCGCTCTTCTCGCTTTTGCTGTCTTCTGCCACCTCAAAGTTGCCCCTGTGCCATGCCACCCTGCCTTGGTGTGAGCTGATTATGTACTGACACCGCCACAACTGTGAGCTAAACATACCTTCCCTTCCTTAATTTTGGGTGCCAGGTATTTTATCTCAGCAACAAGAGAAAAGTATCTAAGATAGTGACTCAGGTTGACAAAGGCTGCATCTTAAAACATGCTTCATTAGTGCCAGTGTAGAGTGGTGTATGGGATCAATCATATCCTAACTTCTAGTACCTATAATCCCCTAGTACCTGTAAGTGTGACCTTATTTGGAAGTAGGGTCTTTCTGGATGTAATCAGTGAAGATGAAGTCATGTTGGGTTCTGTGTGTCAAATGACTAAATCCACTGATGGTCTTTGAAAGAGAAAAGGGAGGGAGACTTGGGTACAGAGGCACAGCAGAGATCCACACACAAAGAGGAGTTCCATGTGCAGATGGAGACAGACTGGAGTGCTGCATCCACAAATCAAGGAACACCAAGAATGCCCTCCACAGGAGAACACAGAAGAGCACAGAAGAATTCTCCTGTAGCGCCTGTATAAAAAGCATGGCCTTGTGGACATTTTGATTTTGAATGTATAACCTCCAAAACCACAAGAGAATATATTGCTGGGGTTCTAAGACACCAAGTTTTAGTAAATTCTTCTGAAACTAAAACAGGTGGTTCGAGCTGGAAGGCTGCCCATCAACTTAAACTGCCTCCGCCTGGAACTGATGGCTGTCATTGTTCCTCACATTTTAGGGACAGAAACAAGCCACATGACAGTCTGTTTGAAAGGGGCCAGACAGTGAAAACCTGCAATTCTTCCTGATTTCTGAGAGAACCAGAAATCTAGTGACCAGCATCATATTCTACAGGAAAAGGATCATTAATGGCTTGTGAGCTCAGTGAACTTTGAATTACTAGTAGTTCTTATTATAAGTTATAATGTGTTATTTCCTTTGTAGTTTTTCTAATTCAATATCCCTTACATTAGAATTATATAAAAACTCTGAAAGTAAAGATCCAAGCTGGGGGACAAACTCATTTGGGACCCCTCCTATCTCTCAGGATCCATTCCTGTTCCCCATTTCCATTCTCCAGTATATTTTCCCACTTTAAAAAAAAATTAAAGCTGGGGATATTTTCTTTCAGGTAGGCAGTAAGTGATCAGTCATTCATTCCACAGGTACTTACTAAACACATACTGTATGCCAGATTGGAGCAAAGCCCTAGGGTTCAATAAATATTTGTGGACCAAATTACCAAACATGTAGAGGGAAGAATTGAAAAGTGCTAAGTGCAGAGCTGTCGGGTAGGGGGTGGGTGGGTGCTGCTGCAGGGACCTGGCTGGGACCTGGCTAAGAGGAGGAGCGAACTGGCTCACTTGAGAACTGAAATGTCTGGAGTTTGCTGTTGGTGAAGGTCAAGGTGGAGAAGGCAATGTCCAGATTTCCCTCATATAACAGATTGACTGGAGGATACTGCAAATCGCCAGGTGTAGGGGCAAGACAGAGGGAAGAGGTGGCGCTAAAGACAACGTTCTGGACTGTTTTACCTTAAACATCTTATAAAAATTGTCCACTTCACAGAATGTAGCCACAATGGTAAAATTTTAGTTTAGGGGTTGGAAAACCATGACCTATTGTTTTGTAAATAAAGTTTTACCTGGACTCAGCCACATCTGTCCCTGTATGGCCCACACAGCTCTCACGTAGCTATAGTGGGGCTGATACTTGTAAGAGACTGTATTTGCAGAGTCTTTGAGAGAGTCTACCTGGCCTGCAAAGCCAAAAATATCTGGCCCTTTACAGAAAGTTTACTAACACCTATTTTTATAGTAAAGAGGAGCCTGGAATTTCTGTACTGTTTGTTCTTTTTTTTATTACTACCTCCTTTACTTGGGCCTCTTATGGGACATACATAAGGCTCTCTGGTTTATCAGCCCAAGCCATCATCTTCCTGAGTTTGGGGAAGTTGCCAAAAGTTCTGTTTTGTTGATGGACTCCTTGTGTGTTCACCTTATTATGTATAATTTCATTTCAATTGCCTGTCACATAGTAGGTGCTCAATAAATATTTGTTGTGGCTTTTAAAGAGAAAAGGCAATACTGTAAGTATATGTTAAATTTACCATCTTCAACTGGAAGCCCGAGACATATTCAATATGAAAATGAGGGGGACTTTTATTACTCTTTTACATGAAGCTCTAGTTTCAAAAGTGACTCCAGCCTGTTCAAAGACTTACTTTGTACATGTCTTTTTCATATAAATTTTAATTATTATAGTATAATAAGTAGGCCTGGTAATTTCATAACTGGTCCTATTTTTACCTTTGTGTAAATGATTTTGAGTTTAAAAAGAGTAAAATAGATATTCTCCTTATTTTTTCACCTTTCATCTTTTATGACTACTATTACAGGATAGCTTTTCTTATGAACAAGACCTTAAAATCAGTCTTCAGTATCTTTTTAAAATAATAACTATGCTTTAAATGTGACATACGAAAAATGAATTGCTTTTATGATTCAAAATAAGGCATCTATTTTAATCTAGTTCAGGGCTGATGATTTCTCTTTATTTTAAAAAATAAGTCACCAGGATTCAATCTGAAAGCCAATTGTCTATGGAGGACTAAAAATTATTTGGTCTATTCAAGTGATAATGTACAGTAAAATTTATCTATTTTTAAATAGTTGATATATTAATCTAGAAGAAAGAGTTTTCATAAAACAATTAGTACAAAATGCTTTGAAATAATATGAGGGATCAGGATGAACATTTAGTTCTAAAAGATTGAGATTTTATTCTTTATAATGGTGAATGTATTTAATATTTATTTTTAGCCTTGAAGATTGGCCTTAAGGCTAAGGTGTATGTATCATGTTCTTCATTCAAAGGAAGAGATTGTTATGCAAGTCTGAAGCATATTTGGTAACTTTCCAGACAGAAAGGAAATGTCTTACATAAAAAAGAATTTTCTGAAGATAAAACCAGAGCTAGGTAATTTTTTTTATTATTTTATATGAGCATGTACTAGCTATTTCACACAAATAAATTTCAATTAGTAACTTGTTTTTCTCCCTTAAATATGACTTATGTTTATATTTTACATAGGAACAGGACTTATAAGAAGTAATATCACATCTGGGTATAGAAAATTATAGGTATACAATCTTTTAAGGCACAAACCAGTTTCAAGACTTCCATTTCTAAATGTCTAGGCCATCTCTTTCTATAGTTTTACCTAGCAAGTACTGTACTAGTTTAATCTCAACACTCCTTATGCAATGCCCCAGGTATAGTATTGGGATTCTCACAGTCCTGTCATGCAGATGAGGGAAATGAGACATGGTAAGATTAACTTTGCTACACAGAGTCACAATAGCACCTAAGGAAAGGAGCTTAAGTCTAACCCAGGTTGGTCTTATCCGAACTATGGAGTCTGCCCAAAAAATGTACACATACTTCAGCAGTTTGCCATTCTAATAAATGTCTAGAAGCCAATGGCACCACTCTGAGCCCCTCTTGTAACTGTAAAGGCCAAAGAAAACTTGTATTGACCACATGATGTCCTAATAAATTTAGCAGTAAAATATTTATACAAGTTTTTCTCTTCCTGGCGTATACATTTTTTTATGGACTCTGTATTTAGCTATTACAGCTTTCCTACCAATCTGAATGCTTTACCTAAATAACGCCACAGAAATCTTCAGGAAGCCAGTAGCCTGAAACGAGGGACAGTGACTGTGGTGTGAGCTTCCCGCAAATTCAGTCTTAAAACCTGTCCTCACAACAACTCAGAGATCAAGACTTGAAAAACAAAATGGCAGAAAACATATACGATGCCCACGTGAGACTTTTTCTTCAGGGAGATTTTTCCCTCCAGAAGGAAACAGATTCAGAAGAGCTACTGCTTCCCTATGTGTGAAGGAGGCCGCCGGGGAACTGGGAATTGAAGACACCCTTCTGGGAGGGTCTGGGTGGCTCACGGAGGTGGGAATGTAGGTTCTGCATCTCATCCCTCCACTCCACCTCTCTGGCACTGTTTCTCTGCTCTGCTCCCGGTCACCATGAACTAAGCAGCTTGGTTCCACCGTGGTCTTTTGTCATGATATTCCTATTTTGGAGCCAGCAGAACATGGACAGAATTCTCTTGAAACAGGAGCCAAATAAACATCTCCTTTAAGTTGTAGGTGTTGGGTATTGTGTTCAGCAATGGGAAAGTTGACAAGTGAATAGCCTGTCAGGAGTGTCTGGCTTGTTCGGTTGGGCAGAAGGCTCAGAAGCGAGCATAACACTGGCGACCGAAGATTCCAGCACAGCATCTGTCAGTGAGTAAGTCTTAGAAAAATCCGACTGAATAATTATTGACACTTCCTAAGGAGTCACAATTTATATTTGGGCCATCAAAGGCTCTGGCAAGTCCTACAACACGGAACCAGTCCAATTTGGTACATTTTTGCATTGCCAAAGTATTTGGTCACAGAGCACTTCTGCATGCATCAGGGACAAAATGGCAGACAAACCTAAATTCTCGGACTTGACCACATTCAAGTCTTAACTACAACAAACTCCACTAACTTCAGAACAGGTGTTTTAAAAATACAGCCAGGGTAGGGTGCACTTCTCAGGTGAGTACAAGGAGTGCTGATACAATAAAATCCATTCTAACTTGCTGTACAGACGAGGAATATGAGAAACAAAAACACAACCTCATGGGAGCTAGAGACAGTTAGGAAAAGTTTAAGTTTTTTATTTCGTTGCTTTTCACCATATATGCACCCTTGAGGCATAGGTACCCAATTGCAATATAGTTATAAAACACATACAGAATCCACCAAATATATATATATATATATATATATATATATATATATATATACACACACACACACACACACTTCAGGAAAGAAACCCCTTGTGGATATATGTTAATACTAAATTTACTGAGACATTATGAGATTAATAAAAGTAACCTTCGGCTTCTACAATTACAAGAGGTGCTCACAGTGGCAGCCTTTAGCTTCTAGACATTTATGAGTACAGTGAACCTCTGCTTGGGTAACCTCAGTTATTGAGATTGCTGTACATGCATTGTGCATTGTCACTTAGTGGGTTTTCTGCAATATACAACATCCTCCAGGGCCCGCCACACGAGGGTAACACCATTTGTTGAAAAAACATCATACAATTTTTTCCCCTGAAGTATGTATACTTTTTTGGGTGGACTCTGTACTCTAAAATGAAGAGACTAATTTCAGGGAGATTCCTGCCTTCTGCGTTCAGTCACTGCCATCACCTGTCCCCCTGTGTGGACACTAGGAGATGGCATGAAGTCTAGGTATTAAAGCACTTGGGGTCTCTAGCAGCTGATGTCATTTAGGGTTCACATAGTCGGACAAAGTTTGAGTTTGCTAAATGTATGTACATAAGCCATCCATCCCTGACCCGTGAATTAGCAAATGTAACACACATGTGAGCAGCAAGGGGTTAGAAAATCGCTTTCGGTGGGACAAACTCTCACTCTAAGGATCCTAAGTGGCAAGTGGCTGGCTCCTCTCATTTGTTTACTTTCAAAATGTTCATGAGTTGAAAGACACAATTCACCGAAACGGAAGTACTTCCAAGCCATAGCCGGTGATCCATGCTAATGACGCTTTTGTGATCTTAGTATAGCACTCTCTTTTTCGTTTCCTAGCGTTTGTCTGGTTAATAGACTTCCATCATAAGAGCTGGAGACAAATCAGGAGGTAAGTTCATTGGAGTGCTTCCCATAGAACTGGTCTCCTTGTGGGGGGTAGATGGGTCTAGAACTCAACCTTAACCATAGGGCTCACAGTCTTCCTTAAAGCTGGTGAAAACCACCAAATCCTATGCCAGCATCCACTGATTCCAGTTATTCTGTTAACTGCCAAGTCTAGTAAATTGCTTCCTTGTACATCCAGTTTGTATAAACGAGATTTCAGACTTTTAGTGCTTCTAGTAGAACATCCAAGTTTTAATGAGAGTCCTGTTGAACAAAACTATTCCCAATTATCTCTCTCTTCTTGGCTTTCCTGTGCTGGCAGGACAGGGAGGGAGTGCTGTAAAGGGAGAGCACAGCAGGCTGATTCACCAGAGAAGCACCGAGGCTTCCACTGCTTGTAGGCCTGGTACCCTTGGTGCTGTGAGCACCAGGGCTCCCCCATACGATTCCTATGTGTTTCTTCACTAAGCTCAAAGTTTGAACTTGATTTCAACTGGTAGTTTATCTCATTAGGTGTTTATCCTCCAGAAAACAGTGACGGCTCTTGGGGACTGTTGCTGTTATTACTATTAATATTATTTCTGGTACTGGGGATTTTAACCAGGGCCTGCACACTGAGCTACATCCTCAGCCCTTTCATTTTTTGAAATAGGGTCTCTCTAATTTTTCCAGGGGGGACTTGAGCTTGTCATCCTACTGCCTCAGCATCCAAGAGTGCTGGAATTATAGACACGAGCTACCACACCCAGATATTATTTTTTTCTCTCTATAAAGTGCTGGAGATTAAACCCAGAGCCTTGCACAGCCTAGGATGAGCTACTTTGATGAGCTACATCCTTAACCCTTTAATCTGATTATTGAAGATTTGCCCCACTCAGGATGAGTGATGATATCCAATGAGCTCTTCAAGTATAAAATGTACAACTGATATGTAATATGTTTTATATTTTGAAGCCATATAAGTCAGATTTCCTATTGCTGGACAATAGCTGTCACCCACAACTTATATAGGAGAGTCTTAATTTGTCTCGTGTGTTAAGAGGATTCATCCCATGGTCAGTTAGTTCACTTCCTTGGAGAAATGTTATGGTGGAAGAGCACGGTGGAAAAAGCTTCTTAGTTCCTGGCAGCTGGGAAGCAGAACACAGGGGCACAGTACCAAAGGAAGGGGCAAGCAACCAGCCATAGACCCCAAGGCTACGCCTTCACAACCCATACAGACACGCTCAAGTTTGCTCCACCAAGGCCCTGGGCAAATCCCAAAGCTGAATGAGTTCATACCCTACCCTAACCACCAAAAATTCTGTTATTTATGTGTTATGGTTGATACATTGTGTCAACTTGGGGAATCTAGAGGTTTAGTTGAGTGACTCAGGAGGAAGCTGGGGTGCTTACTTTGTAAACATCCTGAGCCTGTGGAAGGGGAGGGCATGGAGACTGTGTGAGAGCTACACACCCCCTGGGTGGAGGCAGGCTGTTTACTATGTAAGGGAAGAGGCTGCTTGCAGCCACTCCTCCCTTTTGCTTTGGTTGTTTTTGCTGTGTGCTGCTGCCATGAACAGTTTGCCCTCTGCCATGTGCCACTCTGCCTCTGAAGCAGCCAAGTATGGACTGAAACCTCCACAAACTGTAAGCTAAATAAACCTTTCCTTCCTTCATTTTTGGCATTGGGTATTTTGTCTCAGCAACGAGAGAAAAGTAACCAAGACATTATGTTTCTCAGAGATTAAGACAAATTTACTAATTATTGGAGCAAATTTAGGGTTGAGCAATGCGTTGTCAGAATTTGAGGTTCAAGTCAACTGCAACCCATTTTCCTCCCCACAAAGAAAACACAGGTTCAAGACAGACTGTATCAGCTTAGAAATATAAGGTGCATGTGAAAATGGGCAGAAAGTTTTTTTTTTTCTGTTTGGTCTTTAAGATTTGTTTGTTAAAGTCTTTCATACTGGTTCAAATTTAACAAGTGCTACTCTGGAATCAGACTGTGTAGAGTCCAGTTCCAGTTCCAACTCTGCCATTTACAGTCTGCTCAGCCTTGGGAAATAAGCTTAATTTCTCAGTTTCAGTCCTCTTATCAATAAAATCGACTTAATGGTAATAATAAAGCTGCACATAGGATTGTTGTAAGAAGTAAATGATGAGATGCCTAACAGGATAAGAACTCAGTAACATATTTGCTACTATCAGTAGAAAAGGAGATCATGCCAACATCATGTCCTGGCTTGGGTGATACACTCTAGTTATGTAAGGTGCTGCTATTAGTGGAAGTTGAGGGAAAGATACTTAGGAACCCTTTGTATGACTTTTCAAATGCCTTGAGTCTATTAAAATCATTTTATAATAAAGAACCAAGAGGAAAAACAACAGCAACAACCAAGGGAAGCCCTGAGAAAACAAGAACAATGCTGCCCACAATCAGACCCCCAGATGGGCCGGATGGGCCTGGTTCAGGATGTGCTCATCTGGCTGCAGAGACAGACAGGTCCCTCCTGATCGTAGCAAATAGTACTTTCAGGCCATACAGCCCACTGCTACTGATCCACCTCTGACTCACCACAGTCCTGTGACAATGGCCTTCCCATGGCCTTGGCAATGAGGAGGGCCCCTGGGAGCTGGAGGCCTGAGCACCAGACCTTGGGCAGAGAGAGCACTGAGGGCTGTCATCATAAATCAACACTCTGACATTCTGATTTCATAATCAAACTGAAGAGTCTTGTTACAGTGTTCTGCTTCCCCTCTGAAGGTATAGACAGCTCAGGCTCAGGGTACCCAAGGCTGAAGGAGACCTGGGATTATTGTCACTGGATCAAGGTGAGGCTATATTGTGGGGCTTCTTAGGAGACAGCCAAGAAGCCTTGGATCTCCCAACTTCCCAGATGGAGAGCTCTGTGCTTTTCCAGTTCAGGCTTTAATTACCCCCCCGGTACAGCACAGTGTGGCCCAATAGAACTTTCACAGCTGTGGAAAGAGTCCATTCTATAAAGTTCACAATAGCATCACTAGCTGCACTTGGCTATGGGGTACTTGAAATATGGCTTGCACAACTGAGGAAGAAAACTTTACATTTAATTTTAATTCATATAAATTAAATAGTCACATGTGGCAGTGTTTGCAGCCTGAGTGGCAGGAGACTAAGACTTCTTCTGCAAACAAACACTGTGGATAAACTGCTTTCACGGAAAATTTATTGGCCAAAAAGGCATATATCCTGGACCTGATAAAAATGATAATAGTAAACATTAAAAGAACCACTTTCTAGAGGCCATAGATTGTGCAAAATGCTTAATATATATTATTTTATATAAGCCTCCTCGCATCCCCAATTATTATTCTAACACCACTGACCACCTATCGAGTACTTGCCATATGCCAGACACGATGCAAAATTCTTACTTTGTACCTCATTTAATCCCCACATTTTTGTGCAATAAATACTAATCCTGCCCCATTCATAAGCTCTGTGAGGTTTGTGTTTTTAGAAAATTTAGTCACTTTATGTACTAATTATATGTACTTATGGGTGTGACATTTTGATATGTGTCTACAATATGCAGTAGTCAAATCAAGGGAACTGATACTTCCATCTCCTCAAATAATGATCATTTCTTTGCATTGGAAATATTCAAAATCCTCTCTTCTACCTATTTAAAAATGCCCAGTTTATTGTCATTAACTAAACTCATCCACCTGTACTCTAGATTGGAACTTACTCCCCCATCTTGTGTTTTCATACCTGATATCCACTCTGTTCCTCCTCCCTCCCCTGTGCAAGCTTCCTAATCTTTAGAAGAGTTGAAATATATGGTCTAGAGATGAAAGTGTAAGACATATGTACATTTTAAAAAATAATGATAATAACACACGTGCCTGTATGGCCAACCACCAACTTCAGTGTTTGTGTGCTGCCAGGGCTTCAGCAGCCCACTGGTGCCCCCCCCAAATACTGTTCACTTCACCCCAGATCTAATCACTTTCCTAAATTTTTTCTGTGTTAACCACTTCCTAACTTTCTGAGGGTAGTTTTTCTAGCTACATACAGATTCCTAAATGAACACAAATTCTTCTTCACTCCATCTTCCAAACATCTCTGAACACTTCCTTTCTCCAGATTCCGAAAAACTTGACTTTGACTTTCTGCATTTGTCAGGAACCCTTCAAACACAAGTAATGAAACCCAACTCCAAATACCTTGAGCAATGGGGAAGATTTTATATATGGTCTGCCTTCCATATCTGCTGCTTCTGCATGCACAGATTAACCAGGCTCGGATGAAAAACGTTGTAAAAAGTTGTGTACCAAACGTGTACAGACATTTTCTTGTCATCATTCCCTCAAGAATATGGCACAGCAGCTATTTACATAGCATTTATACAACATCAGGCATTATAAATCATTTAGAGACAATTTAAAGTACAGTATAAGAAGATGTGTATGGGTTACATATAAATACAATTCCATTTCATATGAAGCTTTCAGCACCCATGTGGTTGGGTATCCAGGAGGGGAGGATGACTGTACTGTAGAAACCAAAAATCTGGCATCTGCAGGCTGCCTGCACTAGTGGTTTGTACTGGATTGGTTTCCATCTCTGTCAGTCACTCCTTGGGAGGTAGCCTCCAGCCACTCCTGGCTGACACTCTGTTTCTCATTTCATATTTTCTTGGGATGGGTGTTGGAGGGAGGCTCCTCTTCTTTTTCCTCAGTAATTCCAGCAGAAGTCCCAAGACTAGATATATGGGTCATTTGGGTTATGTGTTCTCTGAACAAGACATGCTGGCTAGAGAGACGGAGCAGGCTCATTGGATGGCCTCATGGTGAGGGTGCTATACACATGGGTATAACCCCACCCAGACCACCTGAGCTGGGGAAGAGGATGGTTCTCTCAGGGAAAAATGAAGATGTTGTTAACAAAGGAAGAGGGAATGGGTTCTGTGCAGGCAGACAATAGCTGTGTGTCCCACTTCTGAGCAAGGTAGGTTTACTTGGTACCCACCTATTATATGGTCGGCCTTCCATATGTGGTGAGGCCGTTTGTATTCTCCCAGACTCAAGAGGTGACAGAAGTACCTGTCTTAGTTTTAGTTGCTGTAACAGAATACTTGAGACTGTAACTTGTAAGGAAAATAGGTTCATTTTATCTCACTATTTTAGAGGCTGGAAAGTCTCAGAACATAGTAGAGAGCTCTACTTAGCTTCTGGGGAGGACTTCGAGCTGCTTCCAGTCATGGAGGAAAGCAGAAGGGCAGGCATAAAACATGATGGGAACCCTCAGTTCATCATGAGCCACTCAGCAGGAACTAATGTAGTCCCATGCAGAAGGCATTATTCCTGCTCAGTGATACAGTCACGCCTTGACGGTCCCACTCCCAGGACCAGGTTGGCAATCAAATCAGCATGAGTTTTGGAGCTGGCACTACCCACACCAGGGCCTCTTCAACCTCAGAGAAATGGAGGATGTCTTCAATATGAATTATTCTATAGTACCAGAAAATATGATGCAGGATTTTATCTCTGGATTTTCAGTTGTTATGTACCATACTCTTTGACTTTAAATGCATTTTGTATGTTTAAATTGTACATTTATGCATCTAACTCCCTGTGTGATGACTACATATATTTTCTATAGAGAAGAGTGAGGTAAATGAAAAAGAGAAGAAATTACTGGGTACTATTTTAGAGATGTATGGCACAGGGATCAGCAGAAAAAGTCAGAAACAAACAAAAAGCAACCCATGATTACTCATAATAAAGATAACCACCAAACAATGAGGCCTTATGGGACTAAAATTATGAAATATTTATAGATCAGTTCATTTTGTTTGCCACTGCAAGCCAGTTTTCAGTTTTAATATTTTCTTCTATGCTTTTATTAGAAGCTATGGAAACGAGTCCTTTTTTTTCTTTTTTGTCTATGCAAATTGATTCACCTCTGCATTTACTGACCTTTTCTTGACGTATTCTTTGACTGTAGCCATGTCACTTGTAAAAGAATGCAAAGAATCTGATGATGAATGTTTTCAGATGATAACCTGACCTTGCATCAATGATAGCACAATGTGCAGAATTATGTAAAATATCAATGACTTTTTTTAAACCTTAGAATAATTATATTCTTCAACAGGACCTCTGGAAGGGAAATAGCATGCCCCTTTCTATGGACCTCTTTCTCCCCTATTTGCATATAAATCATATTTTTGTAAACTGAATCATCAATTAGTGTCCAGGATAACTTAAAAATTTTGCAGTGAGTCATGGAATGATTTTAATATTAAAGGAGAAAGAAACTTCTAGGCTATCTTATGAAAACTTCTCCATTTAAACATGTGGCAACTGTGGATGCACAGTGAGAAATGACTTATCTAAGGTACATGCATGCTGAGTTTATTCTGTATAATTGAAGGTTTTGTTTTGAGTGTTCACTAAAGGGGAGGTACACCTATAGGACCAAAAGAATATGATTTTTAACACTATATTGTTGAGGAAATATAATTTGTTATTAATTGTAAAGTTTATATATTTGCTGTTTATTTTACTCAACACAATGTATTTTTAAAACTTAAATGCCACAAATGTAGAAGCAATGGAGCTTGTCAATTTCATGTCAGTTTTTCAAAACAAATGTGTTTATTTTATTTTACAAAATTATGTGTATTTATCATCTACCTTGCAACACATTGTACTGAAATGTGTATTTAGTACGGAATAGCCACGCTGAGCTGATAGTACTTTTTTGCCATGGCAAGAACCCTTAAAATCTACTTCTTTTAAAAAGTATCTATTCATCTCACTTGCTCATTTTTTTGATTAGATATTTTATTTTGAGGTTCTGTTATGAGCTCTTTATATATTTTAGATGTTAGTCCTCTGTCTGAGGAATAGCTGGCAACTTTTTTCCAGTTCTGTAGGTTATCTCTTCACTCTGTTGGTTGTTTCCTTTGCTGTGCAGAAGCTTCTTAATTCAATGTGGTCCCATACATTGATTCTTGGAACTATTTCTTGTGCCATTTGGGTTCTGTTCAGAAAGTCTGTCTATGCCTATGTCTTTAAGAGTTTTATTTTATCTTCCAGCAAATGAAGTATCTTCCTTGTTTCTTGTTTAACATTTAAATCTTTGATCCATTTTGCTTTTTGTTTCATACATGGTGAGGTACATGGATCCATATTCATTCATCTGCACATCACTGGCCATTACAGAAATGCAAGTTAAAACAACACTGAAATTCCTTCTTACTGCAGAAAGAATGGCTATTGACAAGAAATTAGGTAACAAAAAATGCAGGCAAGGTTTCAGGGGAAATGAACCCTTCTACATTGTTGGTGGGAATGTAAACTATTACAACCACTATAGAAATCAGTGTGGAGATTCCTCAAAAAACTAAAACTAGAAAGGCAATTCAACTGAGCTCTTCCCCTTCTAGATATCGTCTCAAAACAATTTACATGGATATGTGTATATCCGTGTATATAGCAGCACAATCTATAGTAGCTAAGTCTTGGAAGCAGCTTATATATCAACCAACAGATGAACAGATGAAGACAATGTGGCATTTATATACAACGGAGTACTACTGTGCCACAGAGGACAAACAAGTCATCTGTAGGACAATGACTGCACCTTGAAACCATAATGTTAAGTGAAATAAATCAGACATACAGGGGCAACCTACTCAGGCCCCCTTCTGTCCCTCTCTTGGACAGAAGCTTTTTTTCCCTCAATAAATATATTCTGCTCTTAACCTCTGTTGTTCCTAAAATTCATTCTTCGATTTTAAAGAACAGGAACTCATCTGAGATATTGTTCAGATTTGGAATTTTAATTTTCCTGCATCATTTTGGAGGTCCCCACTGAGATCCTTGGGTGGAGGAGGTAAGAGTTTACTTTTGTTTCATAGACTCTGGGTTGGGACTCATTGAGGGAACAAATTTTTATGCTTCAAATTTTGTTATGCTTGTGCCTGTTGCTTAAAAGTGCTTATGCTGTGTCTCTTATTAGTTTTGTTAAAGTGTCAATAAATCTAAGTTAAAACATGAGAAAGTCATAAGATTATGATTATTTCTTTAATGAGACATCTTAATCCTGTTTTGTTCTGGTATGTGTTGCATTTGAACTAGTTGCTAAATGAACTGGTTTTCCTTGCTTTATTTAGCGAGGGAGAGTAATGTTAGAATGCTCCTAGAGGTCTTTAATATAAACTGTAAAATGGGTCTTTTTAAATCTAGCTCAGACTTAGAAAAGAACTGGACTGTCCCAACTAAGTTAAGCCCATAGAAGATGAGCATTTGTTAGAGCCAAAGACAGAGAAGTCGCCTTAGAGAAAAAACACATACTCCATCTCTGGATCAGATGAGACATCAAAATTTTGCCCATCCAGCAGAACACACATAAAAGCCATGTCCTGGCTTATTGTTCTGGACAGGTCTCCCTTGGGAGGCTGAACGTGAGACACAGTAAAGAGAACCAACTTCTGGGTGACACCAGAATGAGCTATCTCCAAAAGCAGCACACTTCTGGGACCAAAACATATATAGTCTAAGAGAGGATCTCCAACCTTTCCTCCTCTAGATCTATTGCTAGGTAATCTTGTTCAGGCTTTTAACTATCCCTTGTAGAATTTTTACAAACAGTGGTTACTTGGCCAACTAGTTAAATGCTCTTAGATCAACTGCCACTCTTTCAAGCAGAGCACAGGTTTCCCAGCATCCCTTTGGTGAATCAGCATTGAAGCCAATGGCTAATGGAATGTTGACCAGAGAGACAGCTGGATTCCTTTCTGGAGACTGATCTCTGGTTGTGTGGGCCAATAGAAACTGAGAACAATGAAGCGGTCATGGTCAGGGCTACTCTGGCAGATACCCAGAGGTTCCTCGGTGGAAACTGGATCCTGACCACTGAAGAATCTCCACTTATCTGTTGTACTTATCTCTCTCTGCCAGCAGACTAGGAATTCTCCATAAGCTTTTCGGTTGAGCACCTTTTTGGAAACTAGGCTGAGGTGACTAGCAGGGAAATGATTCACATTAGTGCCTTACACATGCTAACTAAGAGTAAATGGGGATTCTTGTCAGCCTTAACTAACTTGCTTTTAGCAATATTTAAATGTGATTGCTAGGTGGTAAATATAAGTTTAACTTGAGAGCTTCAAAGTTTAAATAAAATATAGTCTTGTCCTATTGCTAGGAAAGGTTGCCTAGGTGATTAGGTAGTGAACACAAATGTCTGGAAACTTTTTTGCCCTAGTGCACAGGGCAAAGTTCCGCCAGCCAATTGTTAGTTCCATCTAGAGGTAATCTCCTTTGTAGCTCCAGAATACTTTAACTACTTCCAACTCGCCTTTTTATATAACTTCTTCCAAAAAAAAAAGGCAATAGTTTATTACAAAAATATGCGTCCCTCTTTAGACATTCCTGTCACCAGACCAATTGTAACTTATGCTTACAAATGTCCAATAGGAGTAAGTGCATAGTTCATGAGTTTTCTGGGAGGATAAAATCATGCATCAGTTCAAGGGTAAATAGGCTGACCGGATTTTGTCCTCTGCTCTCTCCAAATGACATCCACCCGACCTGGAGTGGAATCTACCTGAAGGATGCCTTGAGGGTACCAGGATCAATTAGAGATAGGGAGGGGATGCCCAAACTGTTTCTTTTTGTATTATAGAAGTTGCTTACTCCCCTCAATTGCATCAAGCATTGGAAGATGTTTGATCCTTACATGTTGAAAAAGAACCCTTTAATATTTTTCTGCACATGTGTATGACCTACCTATCCCGTAGAGCCAAAATGGAATGCAGAGGGAATTATTAGTTATGATGCTATTTTACAACCAGAAAGATATGGTAAAAAGAAAGGAAATGGTCAGAAGTGCCCTATGTTCAAATTTTCTTTGCATTAAGAAATAGTCCTTATTTAGTTCAAAATGTAAATATAAGCCACAGGGAAACAGGACACCTCAGAATCTTAAGGCATCCACTATCCTGGAGGCTGAGATTGCCTCTCCCCAATCTTTGGAGCCTGAGGATAAGACAGCCTTAATCAAAACCTTACCCACCATTGCTGTACCTAAGGTTTCCCCTACTTGCCCTTCTAGGCTAAAGGATAAGTCTTCTAGACCAGCTGTAACCCAGACCTCTACAGGGCTATACCCATCCTTAGCTGAGTTTAGGCAAGCTTCTCAAGGAAAGTATCCATTACAAGAAGTAAATGGACAATTTGGAACCACCAGAGTTCATGTGTCTTTTTCTCTCAGTGACCTAAAACAGATAAAGTTAGATCTTGGAAAATTTCTAGATGACCCTGATAAACACATTGAGGTATTTAAGAGGCCTCACTCAGACCTATGAGCTAGATGGGAAAGATATAATATTACTCTTAAATCTAACATTGACCTCTAATGAGACATAGCAGCATTATAGGCTGGTTTTGCATTTGGAGATGAATATCATATTAATTTTAGAAGGCCAGAAGAAAGACAGCCAGGGGGAACTACCAGTTCCCACTGGAGCCCAAGTCATCCCTACCAAAGACCCCTATTGGCCTAGCAGCCGTATGGGAGATTGGAATAGGAGACATTTTCAGACGTGTTCTTGAAGGCCTGAGAAGGATAAGAGCTAAGCCATTCAATTATTTTAAACTGTCAGTGGTTCAACAAGAAAAAAAGGAGCATCCCTCTGCTTTCTTAGATCACTGACAAGAGACATTGATAAAGCATACTTCCCTAGGTCCTAATTTAGTAGAGGGACAAATTACTCTTAAAGATAAGTTCATTACTCAGTCAACCCTAGATATTAGAAAAAAGCTACAAAAAATGGCTTTTGTTCCAGATAGCTCACTTGATGTGTTAGTAAAAGTTGCCTCCTCAGTATTTTATAACCATGTTCAGGAGGAGGCCAAGGAGAGAAAACAAAGAGACTGAGAAAAAGCAGCTGCCTTTGCTGTAGCACTAAGAGAAACAGACCTTAAGTCTGATTCTCAGGGCCCCGAGAACTCAACGACAACATTCATCTGCTATCACTGTCAATAGCCAGGCCAACGTAAGAGAGACTGCTTAAGAAGCCCCCTGGGCCATATCCTAACTGCAAAGGTGACCATTGAAGGTCAGACTGCCCTCTAAAGCAAAGGCCCCAGAATTCAGGCCCATCCTACCAGTTGGTCAGCAACAATGAAGGGCCCCAGGGCACTCTCTGCCCTCTCCCTCTGGCCAGACTGTCATCTCCACAGAGGAACCCTGGGTAATCATGATTATAGAGGGAAGAGAAACCAGCCTATTGCTGGACACTGGTGCAAGTCTCTTGGTCCTTCTTCTCACTCCTGGTCATCCTTCCAGCCATCGTACCTCAGTGAAAGGAGTCACTGGAGGGGAGGTAATTCAGTATTTTTCACAACCCTTAGGCTGTAACTGGGATGGCTTTATTTATTTTTTCACATTCCTTTTTGATAGTGCCTGAAAGTCCAGTCCCTCTTTTGGGGAAAGATATTTTATCTTGTTTAAATACTGTAATATATATGCACCCAGGTCAGGTACACTGTCTTCCCCTCCTGGAGACAGAAATAAATCCTAAAGTATGGGCAACTAATGGCAAAATAAGTAGGACATTAAGAGCTGCTCCAGTACAGATACATCTCAGAGATTCTACTATTTTTCCTAACCAGAGACAATATCCTTTAAAACCTGAAGTTAAAAAAGGGTTATTACCTATAATTGATAACTGAAGGGCTCAAGGCCCTGTAACAGCCCATACAACACTCCCATCTTGGGAATTCAAACACCCAATGGGGAATGGAGATCAGTATAGGACCTTAGATTGACAGAGGAGGCAGTAGTGCCAATTCATCCAGTGGTACCTAATCCATATACACTCCTTTCTCAAATTGCAGAAGATGCCAGTTGATTTTCAATGTTAGATTTAAAAGGTACCTTCTTTTGTATTCCTTTACATACAGCTTCCAAGTTTCTCTTTGCTGTTGACGATCCTCATGACCAGGCCTCTCAATTGACATGCAGAGTACTTCCCCAAGTGTTCAGGGATAGTCCACATATTTTTGGGTAAGTGTTTTCCCATGACTTGGCATGCTTTGAGTTTTCCCAGGTCACAGTCTTACAGTATGTAGGTGACATTCTTTTATGTGCCCCCTCAGAAGAGCTCTGTAGCCAAGGCACCTGTGCTTTGCTAAATTTTCTAACAGACAGAGGTTATAAGGTCTCTAAATCTAAAGCACAACTTTGCAGCCTTGACGTAAAATATTTACCTCAATGTTTACCTCATCATATCCAAGCAAACCCGAAGGCCAGGAAAAGACAGAATTAAACCAATTCTTTCTTTCCCACGGCCCAAGAAGATCCCAGCTAATGGGATTCATAGGAATTACAGGTTTTTGTCACCTTTGGATACCAGGATATGGGGAGATTGCAATACCCCTCTATCAAATTATAAAAAGGACACAAAGAACGTATAACCATATTTTAGCCTGGGAACTGGATTCTCAAATAGCATTCCAAAGGTTTAAACAAGCTCTCCTAAATGCCCCAGCCCTAAGCCTCCCCACAGGACACCATTTCAATTTATATGTCGATGAGAGGTGAGGTATGGCTTTGGGGGTACTTACACAGGATTGGGGACTCACTCAACAGCCTATAGGGTATCTGAGTCATGCATTAGACATTGTAGCAAAGGGATGGGCTTCTTGCCTTAGAGCTATGGTAGCTGTACCTATCTTAGTGTGAGAAGTATCCAAGTTAACTTTAGGTAAAGATCTCACTATATATATGCTTCACAATATGGCAGGACTTCTTTCGTCCAAAGGGAGCCTCTGGCTATTTATTAGACAGCCGACTTCTTAAATTCCAAGCTCTGCCTCTAGAAGGATCAGCCATTCAAATAAAGATAAGCTGCTCCTTAAACCCTGCTACCTTTTTGCCAGAAAAGGAGGAAGTTGAGGCTGACAGAGACGATTGTGAACAGGTAGTTCTCTATACATATGCAGCTGGAAAAGGCTTATTAGACACATCCCTTACTAACTCTGATTTGACCCTTTTCTGTGATGGCAGCTCCTTCATGGAAAATGAGACAAGGAAGGCAGGGTATGCAGTGATAACTTCATAACAGACTCTTAAAAGTTCCTCACTTACTTACACCTGGGACTAGTGTTTAACAAGCAGAGCTCAGAGCTCAGAGCTTATCCTCTCTATGGGAGGCCATTACCAGCTCCTCTTGGTGGAAATCTTTTTTGAGTGTATTCATGATAATCCTTTTGATCTTATTATTTGTCCCATGCATACTTAATTGTTTCTTTGGCTTTGACTCCTCCAGATTTAAAGCTATATGCCTTTCCAAGATGAAAATGCCTGACGTCTGTTGAGGGCCTTGAGGTAGACCCTCTAGAGAGTATCTCTGACTGCCCATCAGTAACTATGACCCCTTTCAGCCTGAAGAAGCCAGAGCGGACAGCGCCCATTACTCCCTCATGGCAGTTTGGGTTATTTCTTCAGAGGGGGGAATGTTATAGGCAGCTGAGTTAAATAGAAATATAGGCAGTCAGACAGGGCCAGGCCTTCAAAGGAGCCAACATGAAAGACAAGGTAAGATACATATTTGCTGTGTGCTGGACCTCAGGACAAAAGAGTAAATGTACCCACATGACTCCCTTGGTGTAAACATCAGGATTGATACTCTAAATAGGTAATGATCACCTTGAAGAATCACTGACCCAACCCCTTAAGGAAAAGCCCCTGTTCTGTATTCATGCCCACTTGGTACGTGACTCACTTCCCCATTTGGTCCCGATTTAATCAATTTTACCTGAACAGTTCTTATTGGCTGACCACAGTTTTGTCCATTTTCCCCCCACATTGGACCCGCCTCACCTTGTGGTTTTGCTCTGTAAAAGTCCCTGAAAAGACAGTCTTGGGCAAACCCATTTGGGCCCTTCTCCGGTCCCTCTCTTGGGCAGAAGCTTTCTTTCCCTCAGTAAATATATTCTGCTCTTTAAAAAAAAGTCAGACATACAAACTTAAGATATTTCATGGTTTCTTTTATATGAGAAACTCAAATATAAGTAGAGAGCAAAATAAAAGATAATAGGAAGCGGGGAGATAGATCTTTTCCAAATGAGAAGGGGATAAAGAGATACAGGGAGGGGAGAGGGAAAAGGGAATGAGAAAGAGGAGAACTGAGATGTGCTCTGGACGCGCACCATCGTGAATGTGATCGTTCTGAACTGCAAACATGCACTCATATAAATGAAAACAAAACAAGAAAACAATCTACTCTCAAATTTCAAAAATATATTGATACTCTAATCACTGTGGTTTAGAATAAGGTTTCTTAAATTTCTACTAACTAAATGTTTGCATCTTTTGACAAGTTTTCCCAAATGTTCTCCCCATTTCTATCCCAAATTGTTGGTTTTTAAGTAGATTTTAGAAGGTTACAGATTAATCTAGTATTTTGAAACTGGGGGTAATATTGCCAAGCAGGGGACATTTGGCAATGTCTGGAGACAAGTTCTTTTCTTTGTCACAGTTGGAGGAGATGCTACTGGGCTCTAGGCAGAAGAGGCCAGTGATACCAACCCCAAATGTCACCAGTGCCGAGGCTGAGAAATCTTGGGTTCAACCCAACTTTCCCACAAAGATAATCAACCATGTCCTTTTACTTATTTGCTTGAGTATTTCTTTACTGAAGTGTTGCAATCCCCTGTATTTCTATGAGGAAGCCTACTACCTACTCTGGTAGGGTTCCACCTACTACCAGAAGAGAAACCTAGCAACTACGCTGGCATTCTCCTTGCTACTGATTTCTGTAACACTGAATTGTCACGCTCCTGTATAGGGCCAACCCTTTCCCAAGACTTACAAACTGCTTAAGATCAAGTTCTGCTGCACGTAACAGAAACTCCCAACTTCCTCTGGCTCTACTAGCAAAGAGTTTTGTTTGCTTCACTTAAAAAAGTGGGAAGCCAGATGTAGTGATTCATGCTTCTGATCACAGCACTGTGGGAGGCTGAGGCAGGAGAGTACCAAGTCCAAGCGTAGTTCGGACAATTTAATAACTTAGTAAGACCCTTTCTGTCTCTCTCTCTTTCTCTCTCTCTATCCCTGTGTCTATCTCTCTGTTTGTCTGTCTGTCTATCTTTGTCTCCTTTGCCTCTGTCTCTCTCCATATATATATGGAGATGTGGCTCAGTGCCAATGCCCAGGGCCCCTTCCATGCAATCTGAAACAGCTGACTTTGATCCTTATGTATGTCCCCTCGTGGTGGTGTGATGGCTGCTCTTTTACCAGGGTTGGATCCTTCTCTAGCTGGGGAGAGAGGCAAAGGGCCCCTGGTGACTATCCTAGCTATGTACTCTCCTCTTCTTCTCAAGAATTACACTGCACTCATTTCCTATGCAGCATTCATTGCATTTGTTAATGACAAACGTGACTGTTAATTTCGCATGTCAGCTTGCCTGGGCTGAGGTTTGCCCAGAAAGTGGGCAATGTATCATTTAGGGTGTGCCTCTGAGGACAGTCCCAGGAGAGATTTGAGTCAGTGGACTGAGTCAAAAGAGATCCCCTTCACCAGTGTGGGTGGAGCTCAGACACAGGGGCAGGAAGGGATTGTAGCTCAGTGTGAAGGCCCTGGGTTCAATCCCCAGTACCAAAAAATAAATCAGTCTCTTGCTATATATCTGGTTGGGTCTGTTTCTCTGAAAATCCTGATGCTACAACATGCTTGTTTGCTTTCTCACGTCTGGTGCCCACCCCCATGGTCACCAGCTTGGTAGGCAGCTCCTGCACCGCCCTACCAGATGCCCTCACACGCTTGCCACCCTTTTGGGCTTTCCTCCCTTGGCAGCCCCACTTCCGATGTGAACAGTGGGACCATGTGAAACAGGACTGGTCTCAGGCTGGGGGAAGGGCTTTCCTCCACTTGTGCAGAGGGCCAGAAATGCTGAAGTGTCTTCACCCCTGGTGTGAAGCCAATGACTGCTAACACGGCAGCAGGAAAGTCACGCAGCCCTGAGTCCTGAAAAGTCTGAGCTGTGGTCTGCACTCTGGAGAGCTCCCTGTGGCATAGGGCTGAGCCTGGCTGCGCCCGACTGCCAGGCCCCCCACTTGCCCCACTAATGAGTGCAGCAGCTGAGTGTGCGGTCAGCAGGTGGGGCCTGGTTAGAGGCGGGGCGTCGGGGTGTGATCCGGAAGGGTGTGTCTCTCTCCTGGCAACTCCATTCTCTCTCGCTTCCAGTTGCCGTAATTGGGCAGCTCTCCTGCCCCAGACCCTTTGCCAGGCCCCACTGCCGTCCTGTTTCTGCCTTAGAGCCAGCCAAGCTGGGAAGCGAAAATAAATCTTTCTTCCTTTCAGTTGTGGGTGTGAGGTATTTTATCCTAGTGATGAAGACATAGCATCTCCCAGCAGCTTGGCCTCCATAAACCACTTTCACAAGAATTCACTTTAGAGTCTCCTCTGAGCCATAGATGCTGTTTTAATCACCTCACATTGTACCTGGCATATAACGGGTGCTTGAAAACATCTTGAAGACTGGTTAAAGAAAAAGCAATATTTGCTGGGAGTGATAGCACGTGCTAGTAGTCCCAGTTACTCAGGAGGCAGAAGCAGGAGGATTTCTTGAGCTTAGACATTGAAAGCCAACCTGGGCAACACAGTGAGACCCCATGTCTTAAAAAATTTTAGAACTCACTTAAAAAAAGATTTTTAAGAATGATGCATTTGAATTTAGTCAAGTTCATATGGTTGAGTGATAATTAGAAATGAATATTGTAATCAGCTTTGATTTCCTATCCTGGAAATCAAAATAACTTAATCAAATTGGGATACTAAATCTTTAATTTTAGATCCTAGATCATTATGGGAGGGACCAGGCATTTTTAATATGTTTTATTCTTCAATTTGCTTAGGTTCCTGCTCAGAGGTCTGCAAGTCTTACTTTCCAACATGTCACAGAACCTTCTTTTTGTTAAGTCCCCCAGCCACACTATTCCCAAAACAAAGCAGTTCATTTAAATGGCTGCAAAGGATAGCTTGAGGTCTAGGAGGGAAGCCTGCTTCCACCTGGGAATCCGATGTCTCCTGTGAGAATCTCCTCCGTGCACAAGAAAGTGACTTGGTGCTCCCTGGTGCAAGTGGACTTGTCTAGGTTGCGTTTTGTCCTTCACTGTCCTCAGGGCTCTGGAGCAGCGATCCCACTGCAGGTCACGGGTCACTCACTCACCCTGGAACAGCGCCCCCTCTACGTGACCACGAGCTCCCCCCACAAACTCGGAGGCTTGAGGAAAGGAGCCGCACTTGGCGGAGTGCTGTATTGTGACGGAACATCATATCTACATTACTCTCATTTATATTACTTCTGTTATAATCCACTCTTGGTTTGGGGTTAGACTCTCTGAGTCCAAGACCCAGCTCTGCCTCCTTCCAGGTATGTAACCCTGGCGCTCACTCAGTCCCTCTCAGTCTCCGCTCCCTGTTTATAAAATACAGTTTCCACAAGCACAAGAAGTCTGTCTCTAGGAGCTGTGGCTAAATTCCCAGCCCGTCCCGAAGGATGGTAGGTGCTCAGTAAATGTTTGCTGATTACACGAATGAGAGTGTTTTTGAAGATTGAAAGAAATAATGACTGTTTAGGATTTAGCATAGTGTATAGCACAAAGCAATGATTCAATAGATATCAGCCGTAAACAAATACAATATACACATCAGTATATACCTTCATTTTATTTTTCACATCCAGGAACAGTTTCCAATCACATGGAGGTGTGTTAGAATGTGCCCTCTTGGCTGCTAGCGCCAGCCTGATATTTTCTGACAGCAACACTCAGCCTCCCTTCACCTCTGTTTGTTTCCTATCAGAACTCAGGGTCCTGTCAAGTGGTCACGCTCCACATCTCACGGTTTAGAGAATCTTCCCCAAGGTTATGCTACGAGTGGATCCCAAGGATACAAAGCCCAAAAACTCGTAAGTTGCCACTGCCCCTTCACTTTGCTTGGTGGAATAACTAAAGTTAGCCCAACCAGAAGGAAGGAAAGATTTATATTTCATGCCTGAGGGTGTGGCTATTCCCTCTAACCAACCAGGTGGTTGAGAAGGAAGAAACCCTTCTGTGTCATTTGCCACAGACAACCATCCGGCTCTCAGTAGGTGCTTCAGCATTAGCTTGAACCACTATGAGAACAAGGGGCAGAGACAGGCAGAGCGCCAGGTGCTGGATGGCACCTTTGAAGTGCTGAAAGTCCAACTTTCCAGTTATGTGAGGCAATGCAGTTTCTTGCTCTTTCTGTTATTTAGGATGGGATTCTCGGTACTATTAGCCAGAAACAAAGCAGTAATACTAAAGGTGTCCTCTTCAATAAAAATAACAGCTAACATTTACTCATCAGTAGGCATCAAATCCCATGCCAGTCCCTTCAGCTGTTATTTATTTACTGTTCTCAGCAACCCCAGGGTTTGGGGCCTATGAATAACTTCATTTCTTCAGTGAGGAAACCTATACCCACAGATAAATCAAGGGTATACACATCCATACAGGTCAAAACAGGCCAGTGGAAGAACCGGGATTTAAATGTAGGCAGTTTGGTTTTGAAGCCAGACCTCTACCTAGTCTTAAATCTCGCCATTAGACTGTACAGCATTTGCTTCTATGAAGATTCACAGTGATAAAAAGTGGAATGGAATATAGTTAGGATTTAGATCTAAAACTTGCGTACAAAAGTCTCATGTGTTCAGCACTGGAAGGTGACAGCATCCTGGGGGCGCTGTCCTCACCCATGGATTAATTCCTTGATTAGTTGTATTGCTCAGAGGTGGAGCCTGGTGGCAAGGGGGTGTAACTTGGGGGCGTGATTTGGAAGAGTGTGCTCTTGTTCTTGGCTCTCCTTCCTTCCTTCCTTCCTTCCTTCTTTCCTTCCTTCCTTCCTTCCTTCCTTCCTTCCTTCCTTCCTTCCTTCTTTCCTTCCTTCCTTCCTTCCTTCCTTCCTTCCTTCCTTCCTTTTCCCTTCTTCTTCTTTCTTCTTCCTATTTCCTTCCCCTTCCTTCCTCCTTCTGTCTTTGTTTCCTGCCTGCCACGGGCTCAGTCGCTTTTCCTCCACTAGGCTCATCCGTCATGTTTCTTTGGTGAAGCCCGCTGTAGCTGCAAGCCACCCAAACCTCTGCTCTAAGCTGCGGAGTGCTGGTGTTTTGTCCTGGTGAGGGAAAGTGCCTCACTGGCTTTATCCTTCCTTACAGCTTCTCTATGTTTCCACGCTTTAGCAGAAATCTATTAATCATATATCTTTAATTGAGACAGCTTTTAATTTTACTAAGTTCTATTCTGCCAGTGACTCACTATGCTGGATGTGCATTTAGTTGATTGCGCATCCTCACCTGAAAACCATGTGGTTTTAATGATTAGGATGCAATATGCAAATATAAAACAAAGAATGCCATTTAAATTTAAGAAACATTATTCTTTATGATTACAATAAAAATAAAGAAGGAAAGAATACCACATAAAGTATCCTTACTGTGTAAATAGGAAAAATAAACTTCATAGAATTGGAAAGATTTGCAGAAATTCATGTGTCCTTGAGTAGGTTTCACAAATAGAGATGTAAAATGGTTAAATAGTAATACTGTCGATTGCGCTGGCTGGCTGATCAGTTGATTTGAGGGTAAATTAGGCTGCAGAAACAAGTATGTACCAAATCTCAATAACTTTCAACCACAGAAGTTTATTTCTAGCTTTCATTACATACTCACCCCACTGGTAAACATAAATTGTGACCTTTGATTGCAGACAGCATTTGTTTGCACAGGTCAAAAGAATTGATTGTGATGTAGCGGCAGACTGTTTATAGTTATTTGATATTTTCTTGTTTCAAACATGAGCGTACAATCCTGAACAAATGTGCACATGTACCTTTCTCCATGTCTTACTCCTAGATGGAAATTCCACACTGAATAACTTCACATCTTTGATTTACATTCCAAAATTACCTAAACACATCTCTTCTATTAATTTCATTTTGCAAACTTGTCTTTTTATATAGTGAAATATCTAAATATAAGTTTAGAGCCTCATATATTTTAAGAGCTTTTGCCTTCCTTTGTCACGTAATGTTAAAATATGCCATATAATCTTATCTCATACAATTCAAAACAGTAATGGAAAATATATAGACAAATGCTCTCCTGCTGTTTTAAACACCATTTAGCGAGTTTTATAGTTGAAGGGTTTGCCGTCATAGCTATTAGTTTCTTATTGTGGTGAGTATATGAATATTTTTGTATAAACCAGAGAAAGATATTTCTTTAGCCAGGCACAGCATGTATCTTTCAAAGGCCAAGTCTATACCTCTTGATTGTTCTTAACCCCTTCCGGTATTTTGGGGACATATTGTAGTACAGAAAATTCACAGATGGAGATTCACAGCGAAGAAATTTGCCAATCCCTCTTAGTTGGCTTTGGTATTCACTTTTACACTTGCAAGGTACATATGAATTAAAAATTATTTTTGCATTATCGAATGTTTTCTACTCATTGGCCACCATGTGAATGTTTCATATCCTTGGCTGTTATCTCAAATGCCAAAACTATCTTTAGGTCACTGAAATTGTGCATAGGAAAAAGAAAGAGAGGCAGAGACACTGATGACACCTCTCAGCACATCCCCTTCACAGTGCGCCAGCCTGCAGTTGGGGTTACCTGCTGAAAATTATAGCATAATACAACAAAGAAGATCATTTGACAAATGAATTTGACCATTCTTTGCAAAGTTAAAAGCACCGTGCCAATTTAAAGTGTTGTTATTGCTGATAATTAAGAAGACAAATATTACCAAAGGAGTCTAAATTCAATTTGTTACCAGTGGAACAGACTGTAAAAGTATCTCCTAAAGCTCTTTTGAACTCAAGTTATTCTGGGAGCAGCTCTACACATAAAAAAAAGTTGAATATGGTTGCTAATTCATGTTTGCTGGATAGTTCTAGAACTGCCTTAACTGCTTTTGGTATACTCTAAGATAAGCTTTATTCAATAATCATTTATGAAAAGAAATCCTTATTGGACTGGCTAACTCTATGATATACATACTGACAAGAACAAGAGAACTTAAAAGTGCACTTTTAAAGGAAAAGAATACCTTTACTAAATTACAAAACTTTGGTCAAACAAATACAATAATCTTTAATACATTTAATAAAATAATGCTTCTGTTTGAGTCATATATTACTTTAGTGATGGTTTGCACTGCAATAATATCATTTAAGTACCAAACTTAAACACAGTGGGTTTTAGCAGAGCAAGTTATTTTACACAAATTAAAGTCTTTTACAAGTATACAGTTTCTTTTTTTAAAGTGAATTCCCTCATGCACGTTGGTCTGCTTTGCATCAGCGAGGCTGCTGTTTGAACCTCAGGGATGGCTCTGCTGTGTTCTGTCTCAAGAAGACTCAGTGTCAGTGCCAGTTTCTTCTAAATACTTTTTAAAAATGGTTACATTTTTACATAAATCCTGGAACCCTCACAATCAGTCATTACAAGACACACTAACATCAGATGATCCCCATGACTTAGATCCCCTGTATCTTTTTGTTGTGATGAAAAAATCGCAGCTCCAGCTTATTTATTATTTATTATTTATTATTTATTATTTATTATTTATTATCGCAGCCAGATCTTCATGATGTGGCCTGCGTGATGTTTAGGGGCACTGGAGCACAGTGAGGCACAGAGGTACATCAGCCCTGCCTCACACCTGTATCCCAGCCGGCAGCACAGCCCAACAAGTGGCCCCACACTCTCTACAATCCAATCTTAAATGGTTGTTCTTCCCAACTAACTCAAGAGAGATTTGTTCTTCTCATAAACCAGACTTGGTCTTCTTGACTAATTCCCCTGTGATGCTGAACTTGCTCCCTCCTGCCAGCTAGCCATTGTGGTAAAGGGACTTGGTGTCCTCTAAATTCTTATCTTCTAGTTAGCTTCTGTCAAACATAGTGCAAATTGCTTTGCTGAAACAGTTCCACTTTTCAATATACTGAGAATTACAGTTAGAGGCAGGCAAAACTCATTTGATATTTAGTATCTCTCATCGCTTGAAAGGGGCTTTGAAACAGCCATGTAGCCATTATGGAAAACAGTATGAAGATGCCTCAGCAAATTAAAAATAGAACAATCATATCATCTAGAAATTCCACTGTAAGGTGTGTATGTCCAAAAGAAATGAAATCTGTATGTCAATGAGACATATGCATTCTTATGCTTATTGCAGTAATAATCACAATAGCCAAGAAATGGAAGTCAATAGCCAAGAAATGATAAAAGGGTAAGGGAAATGTGCTATCTATATACAACATAATACTCTTCAGCCATAAGAGGATGAAACGCTGTTGTTTGTGATGCCATAGATGGGACTGGAAGATTCCACATCAAGTGAAATAAGCCAGGCACAGAAAGACAAGTTTAACATGTTCTCACTCAGATGTAGAACCTTAAGCAGTTGACCTCATGAAGTCAAGAGTAGAATAGTGGTAACCCAAGGTGGGGAAGAGTAGGGGTGGGGGAGGAATGGGGAAAGGTTGGCCAGTGGGACTAAGTTACAGTAGATAGAAGCAAGAAGCTCTGGTGTGCTACTGCATAACAGGGTGAATATGTAATAGCAATGTACTGTATATTTTTTTTGGTACCAGGAATCGAACTCATGACGTTGCACTTGCCAGGCAGGCACTGTACCACTGAGCTATCTTTCCAGCTTGAGTATTTCAAAAGAGCCAGAAGGAAAGATTTTGAATGTTTTTACCACAAAAAAAGTGATGAATGTAGGAGGATGATACATTTACTCCAATTTGAATATTACACAATGTATACATACATTAAAACATCACATTTTGCCTCATAAATATATACCACTATTATGCATCAATGAAAATAAATAAAAATTTAAACTGTCACATTTTATCCCATTAATGAATACAAATCTAATTTTTTTCAACGGAAAATTTTTTAAAAATGAAAATAAACAAACCCTAGCCACATAAATATTTCAATGTCTTGTGGCTTTGTGAATGTGCTGAAGACCTGTCACTCCACAAAGAACCAGTCATCCTACTCTTTTAATAATACATTTAAAAATTACAATGTTTATTTGGGGAAATGGCTGAGGAAAAGCCTGAATCCTACCACTACCCCATTCTAGATAAATTACTCTGGGCAAACAAATCACTGGCCTCTCTTGCCTCAGATTCCCCTTCGTAAAATGTGGGTCATAGGGCTTTATAAAGAATAAATGAGACCCCATTTTAAATGTTGAATACTGTGCAGAATAGGTCCAATACATGGTAGCTATTGTTATCCCAGTATATTAGGCAGCATTCTTCAGAGACACAGACCAGTAGGATGTGCATGTGTGGACGATAGATAGATGTATGCACATATGTATGTGTGACAGAGCTAAATAATTCTGTTTAGATTAGTAAATAACACATACATTGAGAAAGGAAGGAAGAAAGAATAGAGAAGAAAGAGAAAGAAAAGAAGTGAGGAACTGATTTTTGAGGAATTGGCTTGTATGATTTTGAAATATGGCAAATCCCAAACCTGTAGGGTAGGCCAACAAACTCATGCCCTAAAGAAGAGGTGATGTTATAGTCCCATGTCTGAGGATAGTCTGTTGGCAGAATTCCCTTCTCCTTGGGAGGAGTTGCTCTTTCTTTCTCTTATAGTCTTGAAGTAATTGAGTAAGACCCCCAACCCCCCACATTAGAAAGTGTTGCTTGCTTTATTTCTACTGATTTAAGTGGTAATCAAATCTTAAAAAACACTTTCACAGAAACATTCAGAATACTGTTTGAGTGAATATCTGGGAACCATGGCCTGGTCAAGTTGACACAGAAAATGAACTATCCCACGTAGTAATGAATGTGGTGCTTCGTGCATACTAGGTACTGTGCTGGGCACTTTACATCTAGTAATTCGTCCACTCCTTCCCCACGACTCTTTGAGGTAGGCACTGTTATTTTGTCCAGTGTAAAAAATGAGACATTGAAAGCATAGAGAAGACACAAGAGACACACCAGGGTGTGTGCTCCTAACCACTGCCATGAAGTTCACCGTTACCTGAGTGAAGCCAAAGGTGAGTGGAACCTGCCGTGCCCAAAGAAGGGTTACTAAATATTTGCAGGTGGATGCCAGAGAGCTCACTCATCCTCTTGGATTTCTTAGACAGTGGGATATTTCCTCTCAATCAGTTACCTGTTCTGTTTTGGTTTCATCTTATAGATGACCCTCCATATACCATATATGCTTCATGTCTGAAATTATATATTTATGCCCATGCTTTTTGAGAATAAATTAGTTCCAAGGAAGTTTAACAGATTGGGAATATAATCTTAAAGAAAAATTATTTGGTACTTGCTGTTCTCTTTGGGGTGAGGAGAATTTCAATTCCTTTCATTCTTCTTTACTAGCCTATTTCATAATGACTACATTATTTTTAAATAAATAAGGCCTATAAAAGTTTGATCATTGTTATCATAGGGGTATTAAAAGTATCAAGTTGAATTATGTCAAATTAAGTAGATTCCCCATCCATGCATATTGCAGAGCTAAGAGAAATCTATAATATTAAAAGATATTCTGCAATATTGCAATCGAACTTAGCTCATTTAAACTCATACCTTGTAGTCTTATGAATAATGTTCCAAGCACACCAAGTTCAAATGAATCAGACCTTTTGATCATCTCAGTGTTTATCTTCATTCTCAGCTCTGACCACAGACAGACCTGCTTATTACTGACTATTCTCGTTAACATCAAAACCCAAACAGATTTCTTTTAAACAGCTTGAACTGATACACTAATGTTTTAAAACCTGCTAGATAATCAGATGCTTTGGTTTAAGATGGGAAAGATAATTCCTTGAAGATAATATAAATGCTTGGGCAAATTACAGTCATTTCTCTACTCAAAATTTAAGAGATCAATTTTAGCGCTCAACTCTACCTAATCTATACTGCAGATACTAAACTCACTATTAGTATAAACTATTAGGAAAAATTCATGTGGGCCAAATCAATCCATTTAGTTGACTTTGCTCTAAGTTTATGTGAAAAGATGGAAAGTGATCTCATTTTAGTAAACACCAAATTAAACAGAGCTTTCTTTGAATGAGACACAGTCACACAGGTGAGAGTGTCTCAGTCACAGTACTATTAATAACATTGTATCTGGACAAGCCTTCCCTGTGGTGCTGTCCTGTGCACTTTAGTATTTGTGTCAGCCTCCACGGCCTTTGTCCACTAGAGGCGAGTACCACCACCCCGATTATTTGAAACAGTCAGAAACATCTCCAGACATTGCCTATGTCCCCTGGAGGTGAAAATCCTTCTCCTATCAAGGACCATTGACACAGGTCACAAAGAAAGATTTGCCCTTGTTTTTCTGAATTTCATTGCCATACTGGGCTGGAAAAAGTTGACTTCTTACATCAGATTACTTCTGTGGGTGTTTTATAAAATTCAAACTACAAATAGCAGAAATAAGTGAGAAAAGATTGAACATTTATTACCCCAAACCATATAAATTCAATAATAAATAATAGCTCCTTCTAAAAATATGAGCATCTTTTAAAAGTCACTAGTTCTAATCATAAATGAATTTACCAGTATTTCCTTAAATTTTGCACCTTTGTGATGAACTCTGATACATTTACAGAACTGGATGTTAAATAAAGAGACATAAAGGTCTAATTTTCTGGTTCATTAAGTTAGCTTATTTCTAGACATAGTGCATATTGCTTTGAATTTCATACTTCTGAGCAGTGGAGACAATACTAGTATCTATCTCCAATGTAGTGTGGCAGACAATTAAAAGCTCAAATGGATTAAATCTCATTTCATCAGAGATACACACAATGATCATTATTTTATTGCCAAATACTGTCACTATTACATTTCTTCAACAGCTATTGTAATACCTGATTTGCCTGCTTAAATTTGCATTAAACACTGTGCTTATGACAATAACCACAGTGGGCTGTATTTTCTTATATGATGTTACTCAGTTCTTTACTGTATATGTCAACCTACACTGGTTTTAAGGATACAAAATGTTACCTACACTTGATGCAGGACAATGTGGCTGTTGTCATGTTGAAGAAATGGCAAAGCTTTGGGGTCAAAAAAACCTGTGCACCAGTCTTATTTATTTATTTATTTTTGTCTTTTTGAGGCAGGGTCTTGCTGTGCAGATCAGGCTGGCCTTGAGCTCACTCTATAGCCCAGGCAGGTCTTGAATTCACAATGATCCTCCTACCTCAGCCTCCTGAGTGTTGAAATTACAGGCGTGCCCCACCATGCTCGGTCTAGCCAGTCTCAACATTGCTCCTTTCAACTAAAGTGAATTGGGGAGGGTCACTTCAACCCTACAACCCATCTAACTTCAAGTAGCTCACTTAATAATTCAGCATGCTGTAGATCTTTCTGTATCTTTCACCAACCTTCTGTGAACACCCACAAGTGATTTTACCCAAATGCAGCACCTTCTTTTCTTTTTAATAAAAATGTTGGATCATTCCATACATATTTTCTCCAACTTGTTTTTCTGAGTAACTTGGATCTAAGTCATTATTTCAAAAGCTGCAGAATATTTCAAAGTCTGGGTAGACAAGGTCTGTTCAACCCTTTCCCTGTGCTGACTTCAGCTCTCTGGCACAGCGAACTGTGACAGTCAGTGTCATCAAACATACAGCACTTGGCCTGGGTTCTTCCTTCACCTGGAAGCGGGAACACTGTTTTCCCATTTGATAAACTCCTTTGAGGGTCAGTCAGTTTCAACGTCTGCAGACCGAGAATCACAGCTTCTACACGACATTCCTCACAAGTTGACATGGCTCTTAGCCAGCATGTGAAAATGACATGCATGGACCTCCAACAACAACCACTTGAGCCAAGTTCTAGCCATGTAAGCCACCAACTTTTGTCTGTAAATGTGCTATGAAATTTGTACACTGGTCAAATGTTCCCCAGCTCTGGGATATTTCTTTCAGTAAGTATAGCAGTTTTTCCAGTAGATGATATAGCTAAGGGTTTAGCATGTAGTTCATGAAGGACCACATCAAGGGCTAATCTGACACAGAGCCTGACTCCTGAGAGCTGAAGTAAAAGGGATATGGGGCTCATGTGTAGACGCTATAAATTCGCTTAGTATAAAAACCACTTAGTACCATGTTCTTAAGAGTATGGGCTTTGGAAAATGCTCACATGGTGACAGTATACATTAACAGATCTAAAATTTTACCTGATACCATAATAATTTTTTTATTTTTGAGACAGATGGCTTCTTGCTATGTAGTTCAGGCTGGCCTTGAACTCATAGCAATCTTTCTGCCTTAGCCTCCTGAGTTCTGAGATTACAGTCATGTGCCACCACACCGAGCACTATTTTTTTACCATAATAATTTTAAATTACTTTACTAGAATGTCTACTAGTGTGCAGTATAAATCAGGACACCCGTATTTACCCATTAGTATGATGAAACCATCCATGCGCTCACACAGCAGGAAAGTGCCAATGTATGAGGACTCTATCACATCTACCAGAAAGGCTGCACAAGCCCGCAAGATGTTTTAGTTCCAGGACTCGTGTTAAGGTAGAGGTTCAGCTGTGGGTTGTGATCCATCAGGCTATGAAAAGAAGATACCAAGATAAGCATTTTAATTGTTATTATCTATTTATTTATTTTTGAGATGAAGTCTTGCTGTATAGCCCAGGCCTCGAACTTACAATCCTCCAACCTCAGCCTCCTGGATAGCTGGGATTACAGGCATGTGCCACCATGCCCAGGTTGACTGGCATTTACAAAAATGGATAGAATAGAATAGAATGAAAAATGTCAGGCTACCACACTCCAAATCATGATAGCTATATCCTTTGTTTTAGAAACACAAATGTGTGTGTGTGTGTGTGTGATGTGCGAATTCTTAAAGTTTTTCTTGCTGTGGGTAGCTATCAAAGACTTTCAGAGGTCCCTATAGCTCTAAAGTAAGCAGCTACTCTGCTGCCTGGTGCAGCTGTCCCTCAGTGTGTGCTAGAACAATGAGGCCAGATTGAGCTCTTGTCTCCCTTCCTCTTTCCCCCATTTCTTTCTGGACAATGGCCTTAGGGACAGGAGGTGATCACAGTGAGGATAAGCTTCAAGAGGCAGTCAGAGCTCATGAGACAGAAGGGTACTTGTGTTTGGAGGCTCTGCCTGAAAGACCTCAGGAAGCTCTGAAAGATGCCTCCGTCCAAGATGGGGCAGCAGCCCTGGAGGGAGACAGGGAACAGAGGGAGACAGGCGGCAAGGCAGACGGCGTGAGTAAGGGCAGAGCCTGAGGAAGGGCAGGGCCTCCCAGAGGCCCACTAGGAGATCATGTAACGGATATATTACTATTTGGCTGCATCTCCTGGGCTCACTACAAGCTCTTTTGGGTTTTCCATGGGTTCAGTAAATATTCACTGAGCACTTTCTACACGACAGCTTTCCTTCTCTGGAGAGAGAGAGCAGTGACCAAAACAGAGGATCCCCTGCCGCTACGGAACTTACAGCTTAGAGGGCTGAGGTAGGAGAGGCAGATACCAACAAAATGACTAAAGCTGTCAGAATGTCAGGTGGTGGCACAGAATCAGGAGAAATGGGGTGGGGAGGGGGATGGGTGTTGGGAGGAAGGCTGTGGTTTCGCAGAGAAAGTGACGGGGACTAAGATGCAGAATGCAAGGCTAGAGTGGAAGCACTGAGGCCAGAGGTGCCCTGTGGGTGAGTGGAGATGTTCGTGCTGTACATAAGCCAGAAGGCCCCCGTAAGGACTGTGGGTTCTGCCCCTAGGGTAGGAGGTTCCAAGCAGGGACGTGCCATGACCAGACTTAACTATTCAGAAGGGCACCTTGAGTGCTGTGCAGTGGGTAGTCCTCACACTCAGAAGTTGGCAGTGTGACTGAGAGGCAGCAGAGAGCTACACAGATGTGTGCAGGAAACATCAATCCAGAATTACAAACCAGGATTTGCTGCTCCCGTAGACTCAGTCATGAATAGGAAGCTGCAGCTTGGTGCCTGAGTGTGGGGGCCTGGTCTAAAAATGCAGACTGGTCTAAAAATGCAAACAGAGGACCGAGACGTCTCCACTTCATACTCCACCACCAGGAAGCCACATTCTTTGTGACTCTTCCAGGAACTGAGGGTGGCATCTGCAGCCCCGCATCCTGCACCCTCACACTCTCTGACATGGCCCCTCTGCTCTTGGCTCTTTCCCAAAGCTGGGGCTCCTGTCAGGAAACTCCAGGGAGCCCAAGACCCTGTCACCATGTTTTGCTGCTGCCAGTTTACACACCCTGCCACGGCTATGCATGCTTGGTGTCTGCCAGCTCCTTCTGGGGTCAGCTAAGTGAGCTTGCTGTCCTTTCCCTTAGCTGAGCGGCAATAGAATCCTACCCACCCCTGCCGCAGCACTCAGCTCTGGTCTCCCCCACAATCTCTGCAGACTGTGAAGGAACCACAGTTTTCCACTTCTTTTTTTATTTTAAAGAGAAAAGAACAAAAACAAAATATTAACAAACACAAAGACATAAAACCAAACAACATAAAAAACAATAAAAATGGTACAGAATTTTAAAACAATGTGATAGGAAATAAACAATGGTTGTTATACTACATATTATTATCTTCAAAGTGGTCACTCAGATAACCAGATATGGCATGCAAAATTGATCAATTACACATTAACTGTTCCTATAATAAATCAATAGAAATTAGTAGTACAATTATCTTAGCTATCTTGTGTGGGTATGTGTACATACATATTTTCTCTTCCTTCTTTTTTTCTCTTTTCCCTCACCCCAGTTTTTTTGTTTTGAGCAGTTTCTTTCCCTTTCACAATATCTTTTGTATGTTTCAGATTTTATTTACACTTTCAGGTTCTTATACTAGGGAGGCAATATGATGTTTATATAGGTGAGTCTGATTTATTTCACTTATGAGTATGGTCTTGTCTTGGTTACTTTTCTCTCATTGCTGAGACAAAATACTCAACACCCAAAATGAAGGAAGGAAAGGTTTATTTAGCTTACACTTTGTGGAGGTTTCAGTCCATATTTGGCTGGTTCTGAGGCAGAGTGGCACATGGCAGAGGGCAAACGTTCATGGCAGCAGGGCACAGCAAAAACAACGAGCAAAAGGGAGGAATGGCAGCAAGCAGCCTCCTTTTCTCCTCTACATTGTAAACAGCCCACCCCCACCCAGGAGGCTGTACCTCTCACACAGTCTCCATGCCCTCCTCTTCCACAGGCTCAGGATGTATACAAAGTAAGCACCCTGGCTTCCTGCTGAATCACTCAGCTAAACCTCTGGACTCCCCAAGTTGACACAATGTATCAACCATAACAGGTTTCTAGTTGCATCCATTTACCTATAAAAGCTTCCAGTTTATCTTTCTTTATAGCTGAGTAATACTCCATTGTATAAAAATACCACATCTTTTTATCCATTCCTCAACTGATGGACATTTGGGCTGTTTTCACGATTTAGCAATTACAAATCAAGCTGCTATAAACATGGGTGTCCATATAGCGCTATGGTATGATATTTTCAGTTCTTCTAGAAAAATACCCAGGAGGGAAATAGCTGGGTTGAATGGGACCTCTAATCCTAGTTTACTGAGGAATCTCCAGACTGATTTCCGCAGTGGTTGCACCAGTCTACATTCCCTCCAGCAGTGGAGAAGGGTTCCTTTTACCCCACAGTCCCTCTGGCATTTGTTATGGGTTGATTTCTTAATGATGGCCATTCTTTCTGAGGTAAGATGGAATTGCAGTGTTGCTTTAATTTGCATTTCTCAAATAACTAATGATGTTGAACATTTTCTCATATATTTATTTGCCATTTGTATTTCTTCACCTGAGAAACGTGTGTTCATCTCAGTCTCTGCACACCTGTCCTGTTACATAGGTGGATGGGTTGCACAAAGGCCAAAACCCCAAATGTAGTTCTTGCTAAACTTTCTTAATGGAGTAGTGCCCAATCAACCCTGAATTGTTCTCAGGGCAACCCTGGGCTGGACTTCCTCTGGCTGTGGCATAGGCACTCTGCTCCTTGCCCTCTGGACAGCTGCTGCTTGTGGCAAAGCTGCCCTGGCCTCTCTTGCCCACCTAGGATCCAGTTCTGGTCTCAGCCTCCCACAGCACATGCAGGAGGTCAGAAACCAGAATGTCGGCTGTGGTGGCACACAAGTTATATGAGAAATTGTAAAACAAATGACTTAGTTGTTGGCAAAGGGTCTTGATTGGTGTCTATAAATGAGGAATTCCCTTCCCCAGCAGGGAAGGGAATGCTGTGTCCTCTCTCAGAAAGGAGTTTGTATCACTGCATGAACCTGCTGCTTCCAGTTGTGGACCATTCAAGACAGTAGATCATTAGAGCTTCTCAGTGGGTGGCTAGAATAGAATCCTGACACTGAGTGGGACTCTGTGGTTAGTATAATGCTGAAGGCAAAGAATAAAAAATTAAAAATTAAGCTTTATTGGCTTTCATAAAATCTGCAGGCATTCACTATGTCTTTCCTGTTCTCGTACATTACTGCAACTCTAGGTAGCTGTAAATCAAAAGTGAGCAGAGGACTTTTATCTCTTCATCTCTCTTTCCTATGGTCTGTGTCTGTAGACAGAAAAACCACTTTCTCTCTGATGATAGCAAAAGTATCTCGGGGGAGCAATACCTCATCAGATAATTAATTAATTGAGCCAAAGATTATTGATTGAAAAATTTTAAGTATTTAGTATCTCATTTTTAATAATCTTCATTCTTTGAGATTTTCCCCTAACACACAGGAAAGTATTTCTATCCCTTGTAAACATAAGAGCTCTGAAGATCTTGCTTTATGTGCTTCAAATGCCAAAATAAAGCAGAGATTCAGTAGAAGCTTCTCTGCTTCCCTTCAGAGGTACCTGGAAACAGATATACTTCTCAGCCATGCTTTTATATTTTACTACATACCCGGGTAAGGTTAAGCAATGTAGTTCTGAACATTATTATGGCACATTTTAAACAAAAATAAAATCAAAGGGAATTGCATATGAACCACGTGTGGGTATTTGTAACATCTGGATAAGTGATTTTATGGTCCATATAGGTCTGGCAATGACGTGAAGCTGTACATCCCTGTTTTGAGAAGGATCCTTGTTGATACAGTAGGTTCAGCCCAATTATTTTAGCTACACTGGAGTATTCCATTACTGGGATGACTCCAAGTCACTTTTGATGGTGGAATTTCAGCTGGGTTTCCATTTTTCCAGCAAGGCTGCTCTGAGGACCCTGTACACCTTTCCTTGTGCATATGCGTGGGGTTTCTTTAGAACTGAGCTGCAGAATCAGACGATAAAGGCACTTTCAACTTTCCTTGGATCTGCCCGGTTGCTCTCTGAATAGTACTATCAGGCATACTCAATACAAACAGCCCCTGAGTGTGTTTCCTCCACTTTCATCAAGTCGTTACTGTCAGAATTAAACATCTTCCCTACCTTGATGTCAGGGAAGTGGTATCTCCGAAGCACACACCTGGCTATATGTATCATAGGACAAGGACAAATTCTGGGGCTTGCAAGACTATAGAAGAGAGAAGTACAGTATTCAAAAGCTTTTCAATTGAAAATGATAGAAATCCAATTCAAAGTAGCATACTCCAAAAGAAACTTGACTGAGACATCAAGAAAGTTCACTGAAAGAAAATATAGCCGTAGCAGGACTCAAGTTTCATACAGAGTCCTCCGGGTTGTCTGTCTCTCCTCTCACCTCCCATCTCTTCCCTTCATGTGTGGGTCTGGTTCTTTTTATGCAAACAGGTTCTCTCTAAATGATAATGTTGAGGAGCTGGAGGGGGGAGCCAAGAAAATGACAGTGACATTTTAAGGAATACTACTGTGTGTGTATGTGTGTGTGTGTTTTGTGTAGTTCTGGGGATTATACTCAGGCCCTTGGTAGTGAGCTACATTCCTAGACCTTTTTATTTTTTTTTTTTTTAGTTTTAGAGACAGGTTTTTGTTAAAGTGCTGAGTTACTCAGGCTCAATTTGAATTTAGAGTCTTTCTGCCTCAGCCTCTCAGAGTGCTACACTTACAGGCATGTGTGACTGTGTTAGCTTCAGGAATAAAATTTACAGCAGGGTGGGAGAGAAGACGGAGGGAGAGAAGGAGAACAAAGAAGAGAAGAAAGTAGAGGAGAGGAGAAGGGGAAGGAGAGGGAAGGGAGAGGAAGAAGGCAAAGAGAAAGGAAGGAGATGAAAGGCAAGGTGAGGGGAAGTACTAGTTAGCAAGATACTTTTTCATCCAGTTGGGGAAATTCTTTGGATACCAACTGGAACAACCACAGGTCCCAGGAGTTGCCCAGCCTAGCGATGGAGCACCCTCCGCAAAGGACAAGCAAGAGTGTGGAAAAGCCTGTGTGCACAGGAAGTGCGTAGGCACCGCGGTTACAGCCACATCAGAACTGCACGGAGTGGGCGGGAGTTTCCCATTAAAGGAATAATGGACAAATAAAAGAGACCTGAGCACAATGGAGGGACAGCGGAGAACACTTCTGAGAGTGGCCAGGCACTGGCCTCTGTTTAGAGCCCACTGAAACAGAGCTACAAGAATACTGGATTTAGATTCAAAAGTCCATGGTATCAGTAGCAAGCCGGGCATAAACTGTGCTACTTACAAATTATGAACTTAATCACTCCGGGCCTGTTTCCTCACCAGTAAAGTGAGAATGAGTATTCCAGCCTTCTAGGACTACAGTGATGCTTAAATAGTGTAACCACCCACAAACTTTTGCTGCTTTCAAAATTTGCTCTTCAGGTTGCTTGAAATAAATAGGACATTGACAGCCAGCTTTATTATACAGCGATCTCGGTTGGGCTGAATTTTATTCTTCTGCATGAAATATTTAATCCCCTGTGCTAAGCGTGATATTGAAGGAAAATACTCTCAAAGTATAATGTATATTTAATTGTTATTTCACTTTTGATGCATGTTCATGATGTCTTGTTGTAACAGTAGTCAATCTTTGTAATAAATATTCAACTTCATTTGGGAGCAAGAATGGATTCATTGATTTCCAATACCATATTTTTAGAGCATATTTTTAAGCACCAGTGATTTTTAAAAGTCTCTTTTAAATTTCTGGAACATTGTTATTTTCAACTAGAGTTAAAGAGCATTTCTGAAGTATCTCAAACAATTTCACTGAATGAGGATGTAAACAAATGTATTACATTAAGGAAAAATACAAATGGGAAAATGCCTTTTTGTACAACAGGTAATGATATTTCAAGGACAACACAGAACTATTCATTTCCAATGTTCTCATTACCATCCCTAGCAATGGTGTGCACGTCTCTCAATTCCTGTGTAGTCCTCTTAATCTCTCTACACAATATTCAATTTTCTTACAACGATTCAGCTGATTTATTATTTCCCTTTTGCATTATACCTGCTAAACATGCAATGGAACCCCATAAATTTCTTTCAGTCTCTCAGCCTCAATTCTCAAGATCATTAACACCCCCCAAATATCCTTTGCTTGCATCACTCTTTCAGATGTGCTCTTTCTTGTCCACTGGGTTGTCACATAATTACATGGTGCCAGTAACAATATCATCTTGTTTTTATAGTTTTATGATTAAGGAAATAAAAATGAACAGTATAGAAGAAATGTTAAAAGATATTGGCAAAATATGAGATTACTATCAGTTTATCACACGTAAATGATAAAGTCTGTATACATTTTTTTGTTTGTTTGTTTGTTTGTTTTTTGTGGTACTGGGGATCGAACTCAGGACCCTGCGCTTGCTAGGCAAGCGCTTATTCCACTGAGCTATATCCCCAGCCCCAAAAGTCTGTATACATTTAAAATTCAATTTCTTAATATATGGTTTAAAAATCTACTGCAGCAAAATGCATTATATAATGTGTTTGTACATGCACAGAGTATGTCTTCTATAATGCAGGGCTAAACAATTATGAAGGATTTATTTTTGCCATCTCCTGGCATTACGGTCAAGTACTTACTATTGAATATTCACATTTAGAGTTATGTGCTTAAAAGAAAATTTTAAAATGAGACCAATTGCACAGTACACAATTCTCAACCTTCTTTCAGCTTAATGCATACTTGGAGTAGCTACAGTGATCAGTCGTGTTAGCTTTCCACCACTCAGACAAATACCAGGTGCATGGTTTTTGAGGTTCCAGTCTATAATCCCTTTGGAGAATTGCTGCAGGAGATGTGATGAGATAGCACACTACGGTGGTAACACATGGTGTAGCAAAGCTCTTCACTTTATGGCCAGCAAGCCAAAGACAGAAGAGGAGCCTGGGGCCCTCTGTCGCATTCAAAGGCATGATCCCAGTGACCTCAAGACTTCCAACGAGTCTCCACCTTTTGAAGACCTGACTGCCTCCTAATACAACCATGCTGGGCCTTTGGCAGACATGTAAAATGGAAGTGATAGCTCCAACATTTCCAGTTTTCTAGGGACAGAAGGGGTGCTAGGATGGGGGACTTTTCAGCTCTAAGACCAGGAAAATTCCAAGCAAATTAGGACAAGTTGTTCTGCCTGTGGGTAGTTTGGCTTGAATTCTGCATTCCCACCTCTTTGTATCTACATCTCTGTGAGGGCCTCACTGTGGGCAAAGTGGGCCTCCCTGTCCCTTGGCTGTGGGCTTGGCTATGTGACTTGTCTTGGCAAAAATATATGGGGGCAGGGAAGGGATAGCTGCCTCTTCCAAGGTTCAAGAGCTCTTATATATTTCTGCTTTCTCTCTTGTCCCTGCCCTAGAAAGGCTGTGGAGTAAGCCTGGTTAGCTCATGGCCCAAAGAGAGGGAGAGACACTGGTAACAGAACCACTCTAGTTGCACTAGACTTTAATGGAAAATAGTATTGTGCAGATGAGCCCAGTCAGCTTAGCAGAATGCAGGCAACCTGCAAATGAATGAATAGAAAATCTTACGTTGTGTATGCAAATGGAGTAAATATAAATGGTGAGTAACAAACCCATTGAGATTTTTATGGCTCTCTGTTATGCAGCATCATTGCACCAAAAGCCAGTTAATATCGGTAGTAACAGATATTCATTCAATAAATATTTATTGAGGCCCTATTTTGTGGTAGACATTGGAGATACAACGACAAACAAAGTAAAATTATTATTCTCATGGAACTTACAGTCTCTTTGAGTGGTTTCTGAGACTCTCTTGGGAAGGTCTGCAGGGTCAGAATTATTTTCAAAAAAAGGTGAAACATTATTTTTCCTTTCCCTCTTTTACATGTTGACATTTGCACGGGCAAAACAAAGACAGTGGTTGTATCTTAACACAAATCAATGCCAGGGCACTCAACCATAGGAGGGTGGTGACTATCATGCACTTAAATTTCAAGAAATGTGTGTATCATTTATAAATGTCTTTGGTGAAGCAGTATAAAGTAGTAAACCAAATATCTATCCTGAGATTAAAACATTTTAATAAGCCATGTGCCACAATGGCAAGTGCTCCCAAACACCCCTATTGCATTAGGGAACAGTCAATAAATGGTAGAGAACTGGTTAACTATTTAGATGGAAAAGTTAAATCCCTACCTCACATCATATTCAGAGTCATATTTTGATCAGATTCAAGAACTAAATACAAAGCTAAAACAAAAACGACTAGAAGAAAATGCTGTATAGAATTTTAAAAATATGCTCACTGAACATACTTGTTTCTTGGCATTGCACAAAGGCCAGAAGATTACAGAAAACTTTAGTTTTTCCTTTATGTGCTTCGGTATTATTTTAATTTCTGAGAGGATTTTTATAACAAGAACAATAAAACTAACTCCATAAAGTAAACAAGCCTGTGCCAGCATTCTTACCAAGTTGCAACACAGGTTTCATTGATGTCATATGAAAATTGATATTTTAAGTACAGTTTTTGCACAACTAATCGTAGTTGAATCTTGTCAGAAAACAAGAACACGCAAAGTAAGCATTTGATCCCCTTGAGAGTAATGGCCCATTATCTAAATTATATAATTCCCCTATATACTACAGAAAGTTAGGAATTCAAAAAGCCTGTCAGTTTATTAAAACCATAGTCAGAGAGGATAAGCACAATCTTATGGTGTCCTGCTTGCAACAGTCAGTTGTTAGCAGCTACCCTTAATACTTTTCAGGCCCAAAGCGTCTTCTTCCTGGAAGATGGCGCCAAACCTAATTGCTTCAAATTAACTTTTATTAAAGCACCATGCAAAGATTTCTGTCTGAGCTGAAGCCCACAAAAATGGGAAGGATATGAGTCAAGTTCTTAGGTTTTCATAGGGCCTGTCTTAGCACACACCACACCCTAACAGGAATTAGGAAAAGATGTCCCTCCCAGTGGACAAATTAGAAAAAGGCGCCTCCTTTCATTGAAAGAATTAGAAAAAGGCACCACTTCCTCTGGGTGTATGTGGTAAAGTATTAGCTGAGTTTCCTCTTCCCAGAGTTCCCACCGCTGGAATCTTTTTGAGAGGGCACTGCCTGACCATCTGTGTGTTGTTGCCCCACATCTCACAAAATATAAACTCTGCTTCTTGCTGTCTGGTTACAGAATGAAACTTCAAAGAAGAAATAATGGAAGATATGCATCCATGCTATATAATTTCTCCTTGTTTGCGACAGCAGGCTTGTTTGGTCTTCTCATATTTGAGACAGAAGAATGAAGGTGCATAATCCTTAAACTCTTACGTTCTTTTTTTTTTTTTTTTTTTGAGCAGACAGGGACCTATAAGCCAGCTCTGACTTTTTGCCAATTTTTGTCAATAAAGTTTTATTGGAACACAGTCACATTGATTTAGGTGCTGTCTGTGTCTCCTTTCAAATTGCAACAGTAGAGTTGAATAATTGTAGCTGAAACTACATGGCTCACAAAGCTTAAGGTTAAAGTTTACTGTCTGGCTCTTTAGAGGTAAAGTTTGCTAGTTACTGTATAAGATCACCGAATGACACTGTCTGGATCATGCTGTCAGCCTTTTGTTTAAATGCCCTGAATGAATTGCAATTACTGTTAACTTCTCAGCATATAAAAAAGTATTCATGTGTATCATGGATCTAAAACAAATGTATACCCCTGTATACCAGCTTATATAACAAATATCCTCACATATCAAATTTCCACATATGCAAAAATATCTATCTTTTAAATGATAATAATGTATAATCTATGATGTAGCTTAGTCATAACTAACATAAGTCTCTGTGAAACTAACTATATTTCCATAAAATCAAAGATCAAGTAAAGCAATACACATTTGATGACCTAGCATCTGTGTAAATAAAGAATCAAGGCTGTAAATTCCTTCATTATATAATGGAAAGTAGAAGGGTGCCTTTGCAAATAAGCTCATTCACTCATTGATTGCTTTCCTCCATTAGATTTTGAGAAGAAATATGCAGTGCAACTTGTTTCTTTTCCATTGGGTTGCCAGGACTCTCAGAACTAAATTCAAGACTCACATAAAGTAATTTCTTTAATGTAATATCAACTCACTCAAATTATCTTTTGTTCTGTTTTTATTTTTAATTAGCTTGCTTTTACATTATTATATTGACTCTCATCCTTTTTTGAAAGAAGGAAGCTTTATACATCTTATGCTATGAAATCATCTTGGCTCAGTATTCCTTTGGCTAACACCGGGAAAAGTGCTTGGGCTTGGTATCAGACAGGTCAGAGTTCACATTTCAGTTCTTCCCAGCTAGTGTCATGCTCTTGGACTGTTTATTCAACATCTCTGAGTCTCAGTTCCTTCATCTATTGGATAAAGTAGTAATATTTCTCTTGCAAGCTCACTTGGAGAATCAGAAAGAATATCTATGTGAATATATAATGAATATGAAAATACTATGTATTATGTAAAGTGCCTATGTATTATGTAATACTATGTATTATGTAATACTATGTAAAGTGCTTTTTAGATGTTTTCATCCCTTTATACCACATGTTCCTTCTTAATATAATTATAATATTTAAATATATTAATTTTTATTTAAGGCATTTTTTTTAATTTTAGAAACATAAAAGCACAAAAACATATTGACAAACAGACACCCATTATCATAGAAAATAGTACAATCACAACTAATCTATAGACAAGGTGATATGGTCTCAACAGTAGTTGTTGCTTTATCCATTGATATCTTCGAATTGTAGATGTATGGACCCATATACAGACATGCAAATTTAGTCAGAGAGTTGATCCTCTCAACAACAGAA